>JAHRHZ010000061.1:4780118-4848740 GCA_024137785.1 Ginglymostoma cirratum | reverse complement strand
AAAATGAAGGGTTTTTCTGATGAAGGGTTTAGGCCCGAAACGTCAAGTTTTCCTGCTCCTATGATGCTGCTTGACCTGCTGTGTTCATCCAGCCCCATGCTTGTTATCACCAAAAGTATATACATGCTTTTTCTGATTACACTTAAATGAGATGCAATATATTAATAAAACAAACTGCACTATTTGAACAATGAGTTAAAATTCATGAGGGAGGCACTCTTGAACCGACAGTGTTTATATTCTACAAAACATTGCTCCCACATTATAATTTACATTGGCAAAGTTCTTTAAATATGAGATATACATTGCATCTATAACTTGATATACTCCAAGCAAAAGCAAATATTGAAGTCCAAGCAAAGTAACTGCATTCACAACCAAAACATATTTGACCCAAATGCAAAGGAAGGCAAGGCACTCCATGTCATCATCAATAGCAGAGCAGTACAACATTTGTATCTACACCAACAGGCTGACATCACTTCAGCCAACAGTTAAAAATGGCAAAAGCTCAATGATATTAATTTACAGATTGGTACCTTTCACAGTTAGAACCAAACACAAGACAGAAATTGTTTTTTTTGCAACATCATTCTTGTTTAACAAATTAAAATGTAGTCCAAAATAACATTCAAACCACGAATCTACTCTCCAAAATTCCCACCTTTTATTTCAGATTGTTGTAGAAGCAAAATTTTTTACAATTTATTTCAACAATGTATCTTTTTGAAATAATGCAGGAACTAAGACTAGATGGCTTGTATTCAATCTATTGAAAACATAAAGTGACATGGATGCAGACTATTGAACAAGTTGTGAACAATGACTGTTTATAAAGTGCTCTGCAAATACATGGCAACAGTCAAGCCCAAGCCAACATTTTTAAAAATACCTGTGAGCATTTTTCCACTGCTATCAAATGGAGGTTGAGCAGAGGTTGAACTGTGCCCATGTGGAATGTCAGAAGTTGGAAACAAATATTCTGCAAATGATAAAAAAAAATGCAAGCTTCTTTCATCTCCCATAAAAACACAAACAGTACCAGCTGTAGCATCTATGTATTTGTTGTACATTGACATGATTTGTCCATGGTAGAATCTGTTACCTGTTAAAATCTAATTAAAGTACTGTTCATGTTTAATTCCAGTCACAGTTTACTGACCATGATTTACTTTATAGAATTTTAAAGTCCATGCGAGGTGGCAAGCCGAGTAGACAATACAGTGCCACATGATATCATTCACATAAAAACTATAGTGATCTGATTTGATTACAGCTATTCAGGCAAAAGCAATATGTGACCCCCCGGAAGGTTAGTCAAGTTACACATTTCATAAAAAGCACTATTAAAAAATCTGTGGTATGCATCACTCATTAAAGAACCAGAATGACTCAGAAAAATGTAAAAATCTATAAAAGGTGAGATAGATGGTACACTTACTTCCAAGCATAATTCACGCAAAAGCAAAAGACTGCATGCAAACACTAAGAGTTTTGCTACATACAGTGCATAAGTGCAAACTTTAATGTCATCATGTTAACATGTTATATATGATATACTTCTTGAGCGATTTTTCTGTGTCAATCTATAATATAGCTCAGGCAATAATCTATTTTATAGCTCTTTATCTATAATGTCCATGAGACTGATCAGGCATACTTGGAATAAGCGAAGCCCTCAAAATTTATGCAATACAACGCAAATCGATCAGTTCACGTTTCAAACAAAGCACAAACATCATCATGCAAGATATAGTGTCATGATTGTATGATACAGTATTAAACATAAATGCAAAATGTAAGAAACTAGGGTTGACCAGTGCAAATGAAAAGTCAGTATAGCATTTGTGACATGAGTCGCACATCCATGGGTTAAAATTGCACATACAAATATTTCCCAGTTGTGGGTCACCATTGTAGTTGCTCTCTGGCTTGGTGACATTGTTGACGCTAAACCTTAGTGATCTTTGCCACTCCAATCCATAATTATGCTAAATGTTCTAGTTTCTTAAATTTCCTTCAAAGCCTACTACCAAAAAAAGGTAATAGTTTAAAAGATAAAACTTTAATTTCTTTTCAAAACGTCACTTAGTTATTGAATAAATATGTAATTAAAAACAATTTCACAGATGGTACAATAGCATCAGGACCGTTGACAGGGATATTACTGCAATTACCTGTTAAATCCTTGTCCTCTATCTTATCAAGTACGGATTCTTGAGTTTGAATGAAAACATCTGGAGTGCCAGGCATTGGCAGTTTATGCTCTGTAAGGGATAACAAAGAAGCCAGATATGTACCTTCCTGTCTTTCACTAAAACAATATTAATATTGATAAACTGACCTTTTTCCAAGCTATTTTAGCTTTTTTATTCATCAATTTTACATGATTCATACAATATTAACGAGCAACATGATGACTGCTGCCTTGTTAATAAAAGAGCAAGACAATAACTCAAGATATATCAGACAGGATTTTCCTCTGCATTTCTGCCTGTTTAGCCGCTGTACTTAGGTGAAAGGTTTTGCCATTTCCACTCCCAGAGTGTATTTTAGCATTGTCTCAATAATACACTAGATGGTCCTCCCTAGGTAATAACTTGGGAATGATATACAGGAAGTGCATATTAAAAGAGGCGATAAAGACTAAGTAATATCATGGTCTAGGTTTCATGAAGAAGCTATAATCAGTGGCTTTTACTTCCTGTTTTACTGTCGGTGAGAATTCTTCAATATGATAGTCTGCTGAGTCTGCTTAGTGACATCATTGTTGCTGGTCATCAGAAACACCCTGAAGCTGATCCAAGAATTCAAAAAAATGTCAACAAAGGGCAAATCAAGGTCACAGAATTCATTAAATTTTTGTCCGTTCTTAGTTGCTGACAACGAAATCTGGATCTATAATCACACTTTACATCACTAACTTATCAGTAATGTTGGACATTAATCATATCGATATCCAATAGTTATTTCACCATTACTAGGAGACAAAGTAAAAACAAAAATTTTTCTACTGGAGCAATATAAGTAAGAGACATTTCAACAATTAATCTCTTCATTACTACTCCTAGACTAGAAGAATGTGTATTCATTTTGTACCCCAAATGACAAAAGATCACATCCAACCAGAAAAGGAAATATGAGAGCAGCCTCCTAAATACAAAGAGATAAGTTTTAATAACTGTCTTAAGGGAGCAAAGTGAGATAGCGAGGAGAGGTTGAGAGAAGAAATTTTAGACTTTAGGACCTTGAAAACAGAAATGCTGAAGAGGTCAGAATCAGGGGAGCACAGATATCCCTTAAGGCTAGAGGAGATTAGAGAGTTGGAACAGGCTAGTCAACATAGTGATTTGAAACTACATGGAGAATTTTAAAACTAAAGTATTGTGATTGGAGACCAACATAGGTCATCAAGCTTAGGGTGAACAGAATTTGTTTGTAGGATGGGGAGGCATTATCTGGATACAGACTCAAAACAAAATTGGATAAATATTTGAAAAAGGAAGAAAAATGGGGGCCTATGAGTACAAAGCAGGAGAATGAGACTAAACAAATAGGCCTTTCAAAATGCTAACAAAGGTGTGGTGGGCAACATAACCTCCTCTGTGTTGTTAAGGCTCTACGGCCGAGACAATTAGGAACACTGGCTGGTTTTTTATACAGTTGCAGATTGTGGAATCCTGCAACAGCTTCTGCCAAGGATCATACAAAAAAAATTAAACAAAGCTAATCAAGGAACATTACCCAAAATTGGTATCAGGGAGTTGGGATGTCCAAAATTCCATGCTGCCACACTTCTGGCAGCTATATCAATAGAGAGGAAAATCTTGAAAATGTATTAATTGGTTAATACTTTTCATTAAAATTAAGGCCAGTAAATACCATACAATACAGCATTTTTACCGTCTGAAATGCTTCAGACAAGCTTAAGCAATGAGCAGCTTGACACCAGATGTAAAAGTAATGCTTTGTTACATGAACAACATAATATTTACTCATGTATATATATTTATAAACACAATTCTCAACATCATGGCTTGTACGCATTAGCCATGCAAAATAATTCAGCCAAGCCAATGAAATTTAAGAGATTTGACATAAATTCCATAAAAAGTCATGAAAAAAAGCCTCCGTGCAAAGACACACTGTGCCAAATTTTAATAAATACAAGAAAGTTTACAGCACAGGATGATTTCATTTTTACAATGCCTTAAAATTGCACAAATACCTTTGTCTTCCAACCTGGATTAGTTGCGAATTGTGACAATAGCAAATTTGCATTGATGTAGCAACTTTACTGCAATTAAGCATCCCAAGTCACTTCAGAGGTGTGCTAACCAACAAAATTTGACTTGAAGCCATAGAAAGAGGTATAAGGGCAGATGACAAAAAAGCTTGGTAAGGAGATAAACTTTTAGTAGTATGTTAAAAGCAACGGAAGAGGATGAGTTTAAGAGAATTTTAGGAGGGAATTCTAGAACTTGCAGTCTCATTGTCTGAAGGTGTGGCTGCCAACATTGGAACTTAAGAAGCAACAATGGGTGAAGCATAAATATACTACATGACTCAGGAAATCACAGACACGCTGAATGTTGAGGCTATGGATTGATTTGAAAACAAGAAGAAGAATTGTAAAATTGAAGTGTTGTCAGTACAGATCAAAAGGTATTAGATGTTGGATAAATGGCATTTGGATTGTTAGGATATAAGCAGCAGAGTTGTGATGACAATTTTATGGAGGAGTTGGCCAGGAGTGAGTTGGAATTGTTAAGTCTGGAGGAAATAGTGTAGATGAAGGTTTATCGGCAGTTAAGCTGAAGCAAGGAGGTAGTCAGACGATGTGGTGGAAAAATAGGAAGTCTTATGATGGCATGAATATGTCCTCGTAAACTCATCTTGTAGCTAATAGCTTATAAATTTGGCGAATAGTCTGGTTCGACCTCAAACAGTTGTCAAGGAGAGGGCTGGATTTGGTACCTAAGGAATAGAGTTGGTGGCAGGGACAGTGTTCCTGATATTTAGCCAGAGGAAATTTCTGCTCATCCAATTCTGGCAGACAAGCAGTCAGACAATTTGGAGATGCAGAGGAGTCAAATGAGGTGATGGTGAGGTACTGCTGGGTATATTTGGCATACACATGGAAATTAATGGATGGTGTTGCCAAGGGGCTGCACATTTGCAATAAACTCTATGGGAAACATTCAGAAACCAAGCAAAGATTATAAACAAGATGAACAAAATGCTGGGCTCTACAAATGATCAAAATTGCAAGGCAACATGAAAGAGCAATATTTAAATTCTATTCCTCGCAATAACTGGAGTACAAAAGTTTTTCCCAAGACTATAATGACAGCAATGGTTCTACAGGTATTTACCTGTGAACTTCTCATCCTCTTTATTATCGAGCTCAGATACTGGAGTTGAACTAAACTTGTGGGGAGTATCAGACTTTGGCGAAATATGGGCTGGAAAGAAACCAAATAGAAATCTTTGTATCTTTCACCAAAATAGCACTAGTGTTGACAAATTGCTATCTTTGTCATGTAAAGAATGTTTATACCAAATCCTTTATTCGTCAATTCAATGTGCTTCATTTAAGCATTTAAAAAAGCCTAATCATTGACTGGTATTGCTAGGAATATTCATTCATTTCTTTCTGATATAGGTTTTCTTTCTAATTATCCAGTTGAACTTGTCTCACCTTTTTGACATTAGAATTCGAATTAGATTTTATTGTCATGTGTACTCAAGTACAGAAGTACATGAGTAAAATGAAATATGGACCAAGTCGCCATCTTAGATACAACGCTACCTTACCTTAAGTAGGAAAATAAAGAAACAAAAAGTTACAAGTTCAACAGTATTTCTGAAGTGCATAGCCATGCTGGCCTCACACTCCCTACAAGGGCTCAATCTCCTTTGCTTTGGCCTGTTGTCTGGGAGACCTCAGGCTGCCTACTCTCACCACTGCCACACGGTGAAACATTAAATGTTCACTGCTATAAAAGTATCCTTGGAATATTGGAAGTTTCACTCACAGAAAGAGTGACCTAATTCCAAATGGTTCATTTTGCAGCACAGACCATCTGGATAGAGATTAGAAATAAAAACGGGGTGATTACTTTGCGGGGATTACATTACAGGCCTCCCAACAGTCAGATGGAGATAGAAGAGCAGATATGCAAGTCACAGAGAGGTGTGAGGGGAACATGGCTGTTGCTGTAGGGAATTTCAACTTTGCTAACATTAACTGGGATTACTTTAGTCTGAAAGGATTAGATGGGTAAAATTTTTAAAGTACATCCAGGAGAGCTTTTTTTGTGCCAGTATGTAGATAGTCCTACTACAGATGGGCAGTATTAGGCCTAATCCTATTGAATGAAGCCGGTCAAGTGGTTGAAGTTTCAGCAGGTGTGCATTTGGAGATAGTTAACATAACGGTGTAAGTTTCAATGTCATTATGGAAAGGAATAAGGATAGTGCCGAAAATGTGTGTGTAAATTGGGGGAAGGCCAATTTCAATATCTTAAGACAGGATCTGGCAAACCTAGACTGCGAGTAGCTACTTGCAGTTCAGTCTACACTTGGAAAGTGGGAACCTTTTAAAGATAGCATAGTGAAAATTCAGGGTCAACTTTTTCCTCTAACAGTGAAGGGCAGGGCAGCAAGGACCCCTAGATGTCAAGGGATAGGCAATTTTACAAATGAAAAAGGAGGAAGCATATGTCAGGTGTAGACCATTAAAAACAAGGGAGGCCCTTCAAAAGTATAGAGACTGTAGGTTGCTTAAAGATAAAATTAAGACAGCAAAGAGGGACCATTAAATATCTTTGGTAGGTAGGACCAAAGGAAAACCCCAAGGCATTAAGAGCAAGAGGATTACCAGGGAAGGAGTTGGGCTTATTAGAAATCAAAGGGGCAACCTGTGCATGGAGCCAGAGGATGTGGGTGAGGTCTTAGATGAATATCTCTCATCTGTATTCACAAATACATTGTAGCTCGGGATGTCATTTGGGATGGTGAGGGTTTAGAACATACTAAGTTTAATAAGGAAAAAGTATTAGATATCTCGCGGGCTAAAGGTGTATAAATCCTCAGAGCTTGATGACACGTACCCCAGGTTATAGGTTGATTGCTGGGGTCATGGTGGAGATACTTAATACTTCATTGGCCACAGGTGAAGTGCCAGATGATTAACAATCCTCCAATATAGATCCTTTGTTCAAGAAGGGCAGCAGGGATAAGCCAGATAATTACAGGACAGTTAGTTTGATGTTGGTGGTAGGGAAATTATTGGAAAAAATTTGGAGGGACAGGATTAATCACACTTGGAAAGACTGATTGATCAGGGAAATTCTGGAGGGAGATCCTGCCTTACTAAATTAACTGAGTTTTTTAAAAGGTCACTAAATACATTGATGAGGGTAGTGTAGTTGATAGGGTTTACATGGACTTTAGTAAGGCCTTTGAGAAGGTCTCATATGGAAGGCTGCTCCAAAAGATAACAGCCCATGGGATCCAAGACAAGTTGGAAAAAGTGATGCAAAATTGGCTTACAAGTAGGAGACAAAGATTGATAGTGGAGCGATGCTTTTGTAATTGGAAGCCCATGACCAGCAGTGTACCACAGGAATGGTGCTGGGTCACTTGCTGTTTGTTATGTACATTAACAACTTGGATGTTAAAGTAGAAGGTATAAGTAGTAAGTTTTGCAGATGACAAAAATTGGTGTCATTTTTGATGGTGAGGAGTGGTCTCAGTTTACAGTCTGATATTGATTAGCTGGTAAATTGGGCACAGCAAAGGCAGATGGAATTTAATCCTGAAAAGGTGATGCACTTTGCGAGGTCTAATAAGGGCAGGATATACATCATGAATGGCATGTCCCTCGGGAGTACTGAGGAACAAAGGGACCTTGGTGTACAAGTCCATAGGTTCCTGGAGGAGTCAACACAGGTAAATAGAGTGGCGAAGGATGCCTACAGGATAAGCGAAGAATGAAGAACAAAGAAAATTAAAGCACAGGAACAGGCCCTTCAGCCCTTCAAGCCTGCACCAACATGCTACCCATCACAACTAAAAACCCCTATTCCTTCCAGGGACTGTATCCCTCTATTCCCATCCTATCCATGTATTTGTCAAGATACCCTTTAAAAGTCACTATAGTATCTGCCTCCACTACCTCCCCAGGCAGCGAGTTCCAGGCATCCACCATTCTCTGTGTAAAAAAAAAAACTTGCCTCGTACATCACCTTTAAACTTTGCCCCTCGCACCTTAAACCCATGGCCCCTAGTAATTGACTCTTCCACCCTGGAAAAAAGCTTCTGCGTGTCTACTCTGTCCATGCCCTTCATAATCTTGTAGACCTCTATCAGGTCGGCCCTCAACTCCGTCATTCCAGCGAGAACAACCCAAGTTTCTCCAACCTCTCCTCATAGCTAATGCCCTCCATACCAGGCAACATCCTGGTAAATCTTTTCTGTACCCTCTCCAAAGCCACCACCCAGTAGTGTTGCGACCAAAATTAAACACAATATTCCAAATGCAGCCTAACTAAGGTTCTATAAAGCTGCAACATTACCTGCCAATTTTTAAACTCAATGCACCGGCCAATGAAGGCAAGCATGCCGTATGCCTTGTTGACTACCTTCTCCACCTGCATTGCTACTTTCAGTTACTTGTGTACCTGAATACCCAGATCCCTCTGCCTATCAGTACTCTTAAGGGTTCTGCCATTTACTGTATATTTTCCACCTGGATTTGACCTTCCGAAATGCATTACCTCACATATTTCTGGATTAAACTCCATCTGCCATCTCTCTGCCTAAGTCACCAACCAATCCATATCCTGCTCTATCCTTTGAAGGTCCTCATCGCTATCCGCAGTTCCACCAACCTTTGTGTCATCAGCAAACCTACTAATCAAACCAGTTATATTCTCCTCCAAATCACATATATATTACAAACAGCAAAAGGTCCCAACATTGATCCCTTGAGGAACGCCACTAATCACAGCCCTCCATTCAGAAACGTACCCTTCCACTGCTACCCTCTGTCTTCGATGACCAAGCCAGTTTTTTTAAACCATCTCGCAAGCTCATTTCTGACCCCATAAGACTTTACCTGCTGTATCAGCCTGCCATGAGGGACCTTGTCAAAGGCCTTACTGAAGTCCATGTAGACAACATCCACTACCCTACCCGCATCCATCATCTTTGTCACTTCCTCAAAAAACTCAACCAAGTTAGTGAGACACGACCCCCCCCACTTCACAAAACCATGTTGCCTCTCACTAATACACCCACATATTTCCAAGTGGGAGTAAATCCTGTCTCAAAGAATCCTCTCCAATAATTTCCCTACCACTGACGTAAGGCTCACTGGCCTGTAATTAGCTGGATTATCCTTGCCACCTTTCTGAAACAAAGGAACAACACTGGCTATTGTCCAATCCTCTGGGACCTCCTCTGTAGCCAGTGACGATACAAAGATTTCCCTCAAGGCCCCAGCAATTTTCTCCCTTGCCTCTCTCAGTATTCTGGGGTATATCCCATCAGGCCCTGGGGACTTGTCTACCTTCATGTTTTTCAAGCCCCCCAATACCTCCTCCCTTTTGATCTCAACACGACCCAAACTATCTACACACCCTTCCCCAGACTCATCATCCACCAAGTCCTTCTCTATGGTGAATACTGGTGCAAAGTACTCATTTAATACCTAACACACTTCCTCTGGCTCCACTCATAAATTCCCTTCCCTGTCCTTGAGTGGGCCAACCCCCTCCCTGGCTACCCTCTTGCTCTTTATATATGTATAAAAAAACCTTAGGATTTTCTTTAATCCTGTCGGCCAATGACTTTTCATGACTCCTTTTAGCTGTCCTGACTCCTTGCTTAAGTTTCTTTTGACTTTCCAGTATTTCACCCTTGCTTCATGTGTTCCCAGCTTCCTATCCTTGACAAATGCTTCATTTTCCTTTTTGATTCGGCTCACAATATCTCTCGTTACCCAAGGTTCCCTAAACTTACCATACTTATACTTCATCCTTACAGGAATGTGCCAGTCCTGAGTCCCCAGCAACTTACACTTGAAAGCCTCCCACATGCCATATGTTGATTTGCCCTCAAACATCTGCCTCCAATCTACATTCTTCAGTTTCTGCCTAATATTGTTGTAATTAGCCTTCCCACAATTTAACACTTTTACCTGACAACTACACTTATCTTTATCCTTCAGTACCTTAAAGCTTACTGAATTGTGATCACTGTTCATGAGCTGCTCCCCTACTGAAACGTCAATCACCTGGCCAGGCTCATTCCCTAATACTAGGTCCAATGTGGCCCCATTCCTATTTGGACTATCTACATACTGTTTCAAGAAGCCCTCCTGGATGTTCTTCACAAATTCTGCCCCATCCTTGCCCCAAACACTAAATGAGTTCCAGTCAATAGATAGGAAGTTAAAATCACCCACAATAACAACTCTCTTATTTTTACATCTTGCCAAAATCTGCCAACACATCTGTTCTTCTATCTCCGCTGCCTGTTGGGAAGCCTATAGTAAACCCCAAACATTGTAATTGCACTCTTCCTGTTCCTGAGCTCTACCCATATTGCCTTGCTGTATGTGCCATTTGAGGTGTCCTCCCACAGTACAGCTGTGATACTCTCCTTAACGAGTAGTACAACTCCTCCACTCCTTTCACATCCCCTGTATCCCACCTGAAACATCTGTATCCTGGAACATTACGCTACCAATCCTGTCCCTCCCTTAACCAAGTCTGTGTAATAGCAACAGGAAAAGGATGCTTGGCTTCGTCAGTCAGGGCATGGAATATAGGAGCAAGGAAGTCTTGTTACAAAGTTGGAACACATTAGTTAGACTACAGATGTAACACCACATGCAGTCTGGTCGCCACGCTATCAGAAGGATGTGATTGCACTGGAGAGGTGTAGAGGAGGTTCACCAGAATGTTGCCTGGGATAGAAAGTCTGTTATGAAGAGAGACTCAATAGGCTGAATTCGTTTTTCCTGGAGCAGAGGAGAGATCTGATTGAGGTGTATAGAATTATGAAAGGCATAGACAGAAGTGATTATGAGAATTTCTTTTCCGTGGCAGATGTGTCTAAGATCACGTAACAAAAGTTTAAAGTGGGAGTAAGTGGCTGAGAGGAGATCTCAGAATTTCTTATTCACCCAGAAGTGTGATAGAGACATGTAACTTGCTGACTGACAGGGTGGTAGAGGCAGGTACTCCCACAACATTTAGGAAACATTTCAAAACTGATTTCAAAGATTTCAAAACTGGTGAATTCTATGTTCAGGCCATGGGGCTGTAGGCTCCTGAGGCGGAACTGGAGGTGCTGCTCCTCCAGTTTGCGTGTGGCGTAGTAGGTTATGGACCAAGAGCAGGTTAAATGGGATTAGTGTAGTTTGGTGTTTATTGCTTGAAATAGACATGGTGGGCAGAAGGGCCTATTTCTATGATGTATAGTTCTATGGCTGGATCCATGTTCCTTCATATTTCAACTACTGCATCATTTCTTCATTGAACCTAGAGAGTGGCACTTCTACATCAGCCAAGTTGCTTTGCCTTTTCTTCTGTTGCACCAACTATTTAGACTTTTCTCAAAGGCATGAGAAAACTGAATCTATAGACTGAAAATCAGTTGCGTCCTTGCTCTACTTTCCCCCTTCCCTCAACTCCTTTAAGTCTCGTTGGCTCTCAACTTTGACACTAGCATTATTTAAATTAGCTGATCCGATATTCCCTGACCAAGTCAGCCTCTTCCAACTGTGACTGGCAAAGGTCCTATCCGTTGTTCCTATGCCATCACAAAGGCCTAATGAGTTCCAAGCCAGCATTTTGTCATTCAATGCAATTTGCTCAAAAATAAACCAGAGGTTACTAACCATGGTGCACATGTTTACCAGACAGAAGGTACACGTGGATTCCATTTCTCAACCCAAGCCTTAAAGAATTAAGTGTAAATTCTTTAGTCAATTTGACTTTGGTTGAAACGTGTTGACAACCTAAGAGCAACATTATCTGTAGCAAGTGTTCATAAAAATAAACAATATCTTTACTTATTGTTTCCTGTCTGTATCAAAGTGACATATTCTCATAGGATTCAATTTACTATAAAATTAGTGGATAGCACATAAGTTACAACAGTGTAATTCAAATGTAAAATAAATAAGGTGTTACACACAGGAATATATTCTCTAAATGCCAAATGACAGCATTTATACTTATATCATAGGTTAATGCAAATACCTGTGATTTCTTTGTCTTCAATGTTACCAAGGGTTGGAATGAATACATGAGAAGTATCAGGGTGTGTCAGCTTATTGTCTGTAAGGGACAATAAAACCAATAGCAAACATTGTGTTTTTCACCAAAATGAGCAGCAATTTGCTTCCCTGTTTCTGAGACAAGCACTCTCTCTAAAATCGAGGAAGTAAACCGTTAATTGGTTATCCAACCGAATTCAGGCAAACAAAGTCCTCAAAAGCCATGCAACACATTATATAATGGTGAATGCTAAAAGTTCACACAGGGCTGAAAGTTTCCACAAATATGCAGCAGTTACTACTTTTGTTGTTACCATTTATAGCCATGTTTAAGATGATAATTAAATAATTTCTCCAACTTTAATTTGGTTGGTTACTGCAAATGAATTATGGTCACAAACAAATTATTGGAATATACTTAGAAGACCAAGAAACCATGTGTTCTAATACACACCAACTTATTTTAAACTGGTCAGGCAACATTAAATACGTGAGTACATTAACCACCATGTGAAATAACTGGGGCAAAACTCTCATTATGGCCCATTTTCAGACGTGATTTCAGTTTGCAATTGACCTTAAAGGACCTGAAACTGTCTAAAATCAGCCCTCATTATAAGATGGAGGGGTGAGTTGTCATCACCTCTCTAGCCCAATCCAAAGTGGAATATGGGCCTCAGTAACGGTGACATTATTTTGAAGTCCCAGAAGAGACATGGAGGAGCAGCATCAAGTGTGGGTTATCTGTGGTTTGCAGCCTTGTTCTGTCACCTTGGGTCCTGCAAAGCAGAGTCACCTCCATCTTTCAACTCTGATAGTGGGATTTCATTGTCACCCACAAAATTCAGGCATGCGCAGTCAGTTACCAGGATTAAATGCAGCACAACCCCTCACAGCAGAGGCCATTAGTTTTTTTTAAACTGACTTGAATATTTCTACCACTATCATAAAAACCTTCAATTCATAGGGACATCAATTTCGTTGTTGAAATGAGGTCTACTTCCCGTCCTTCAATACATGAGTGGAAGCCACAAGGCGGAGCTGGCAATGGATGATGCCTTTGTCTTTTCTAATTGTAAAATATTTGCAGCAATAACTAGTCAGGCTGTCTTACAGTTCAGCACTGCAGGAGCCTATAGCAGCCACATTTTTAATATTTTGTCCTAAGTACCTGCTGTGTTATATCCAATGATTTCAGTTTGGTATGTGGCTGATTCAGACAACACAGTCTGAACGATAATCGGAGAACACAAATATATTCCCATGTGAAAATTAAGGAATCACGCCTATCCAAATTCCTACATCTGTAGAATTCAATTCCGTATGGCAATAGCAAACTGTAAGCCAATTAAAAATAGCAGTCTATCTCTGCAAGTTGCTGCACCAAAGGGCTTGCAATGTTAGCAATGCCATCAGTAGTGGCGACCATTGCTGATGCTGCATAACTACGGAGAAGGCGCCTGAATAGTGGGGTACCCTTGAAGAGGTAAATGTGAAAGCCAAGGCCAGGCAGGCCCTGACAATCACCTTGGACATGAAGCATCAAAAGTGGCAATGACTAAGAGGATGCTCATTGCTGCCATGGGCCTTGCAGTGCTCATAAACATATTAGGCCCAAATACACCAACTATGCAACCCATTGGGGGCCACCAGGGTTTACCTGGAAATCTCCCCATGTGCTAGGAGGCTCTTCTGATGTAGGCAAATGCTACCAAGGGCAGGAGGTGGCCCGATATTGCCTACTTAGGTGACTTTGCCAACTTTCTCACCTTAGGAAAAACCTGATTATGGAAAGACATTGGCTTCATTGCCAATATGTCCCTACCATTCTGCCAGCCCTCCCATTTCCCAGCCCATCATCAATGAACCAGAAAAATCCAGCACCATTTTTGCAGACTTGGAGATTTTGATGTTGCTATGGGTAACTAAGTATATTATGTCTTCCAAAGCAGAACTGAGCAATTAATACGAGGAAAAGGATGACCACCAGTGGACTGTCTCCTTGCTTCCTCTGGTCTATTTCAAGGAAGTGGCCCTCCAAATCTAGGGATTAAGTTTGGACATGTTGGGAGGAGACGAAGAAATGACAGACATGGCCCATTTCAAGGTTCTCTACACCTCTCATCAACTTGAAGTTTTAACTCTGTTTCTCCCCCATAAACTTTGGCTGAGCTGCTGAGCATTTCCAGCACTCTGTTTTTATTTTTGCTTCAGAGTTCCAGTACCTGAAGCGTTTAACTTTTGTAACAGAGCTCAGAGAACACTCAAGGCAATTTTATGAGCGTCCATGAATTCAAGTGGAAGGAATGTTTGGGTGCAAAGAGACAGTTTGTGATGGTATTAGTTGGAGCAGTGCATACACATCTTGATTGTTCTGATGAAATCATTGTTTTTTTTTTGCAATATGACAGCTTAGTGCCTTGACAACCAGATATTTGTTGCATAAGTAGAGGTTTGTCTCATATTGTACTTGCTGCAGCAAGATTTTTTTTAATCACATCACCATCATAGCTGGGAGCTCTTTTTCTCCCCAGATTGTTGCCAGATAGCTCTTCAACTGAATAGGGCAGTCATGCCTCAACCTGCAAATCTCTGTGAAAAGATTGTCTTTCCACTTGACACACTCCCAGCACAATGGGTAATATAACCGGAACAAGGTCATGACAGGAAAAGCACCCAAAACCGAAAAGTGAGGGTGGACTCAAGGTACATCTCACTTGGATTCTTTCAGCTGCATACCATTTGAGTTACCCACGGAGAGCCATTATTTGTGGCTGGGATTGTCCCCAGTTACTGTGAGTGGTGGACAGGCAGGCTTGGAATTGATCCACTGAGCTCATTGGTGGCTGTGGCACAGTCACAGGAGTTGGTTTACTGAGGCAGATTTGCTTGGGCGCTCGCCACTTGGTGAATATGATTGCCAAGTTGATCAAAATATTCCACTCTGTCTAGCATTGCTAGACACCTATGATGTAATGCTATTCCTCGCATCCAGCATTAGGTAGGGAAAACATGATGGAAAATTTGATTTATGACATTACCCCACAAAGTAACATATCTACCCAAAGTGGGGGAGTTTCTTCACTTGAGGTGCAACGTACCAAGTTCTATTTTCTATATTCTATCTGCTCCAAACTATCACAAAAAAAAAAATGTGGAAAAAAAATCAAGAGAAATTCATTTTGTGCTGCATCTTGCTAAGCAGGTTTTACAATAGGTGGCCAGAAATCCCAAACAGAAGAGAAGGATTCACTCTCATGCACTTTTCAGTTCAGCAATAATGAACTGACAGACTGGGCTCAAATCATTAATTCTGTACATCTCTCCACGGACGGTGCCAGAACTGATGAATTTCTCCAGCACATTCTGCTTTCATTTCTGATCTCCAGCATCCCAGTAATACTTTGCTTTTATTTGACCTTTCTTATGTATTAGTTGCAGCCTTTAAAAGCCTCAGTTATATTTACTTACAGCTTATTCCTGATGAAAGGAACACCTGTAGGCAGGCCAGTCTGGGCTGGAAGCTCCTGGTGCATATACATTGATTTCAAAATCCTACAAAGGTTGACCCCTGTTTTGCCAGTGAGTCAACAGATTGTTGAAAACTGCCCCTTTAGCACTACGGCTACAACTTCCGTTCTAAAAGTTTAGCTATTAATAAGTTACCAAAATAAAATCCACAAAACCACCCGAGAGGCACATACATCCATTCAACATCATGTGAGCATAGCTAAGAAAAGATGCTACAACAATATTTACATATTGTAATGTACAGAATATTTGCCTGAGAAAGCTTTTATTGAAACACAGGACAGGATCCTGTTGAGATTTTAAGGTCTTCTCAGCTGAATGGATAACTTTTTGGGAAAATCCACCTAACCACATGCTAACCGATCAAGGCAATCTAAGCAATCCACACAAGGGTACCAGCATGGCTTCCCTTGAGTCAAAACCCTAGGGAAGACAGTCCCACGCAGCAGGAGCTGCTAGCCTCTTGCATTCAGCAATGCCATGGGGAAAGCCATAACTGCTAGTGGAAAGGTAGCCTAGGGAACATAGTTCTGTGCAGGACCCTGAACAGAATTCTGAAACTGAAGGAATGATCATCGGCATTTGAGTAGATAATTAGATTGGTGGTTTCAGGACAGTCGAGGACTTAACTTTGCTCATGGTGCTTGGAAGAATGCATCTGTTCTTCCTTCCACCAGAAAACATGTAAAAGTACTTAAATGCCATGTGAGGCAAGATCTATTTTATCCCGGGTCCTCTTTCTGGTACCTTCACCGGGCAGAAAATTCACCATGGCTTTCCTGCTCATGCCAAGAACTAAAGAATGATTAAAACATTTTAAGAAGGAAGAACTTTAGCTGAGTGATCACATGCCTGTTCAAAACAGCAAGTTAAAAATAATGATTTTTGTTATTCAGATGACGCTGAAATTTCCTTAATAATTAAAAAAAAAGACAAAGAACTGCGGATTTTGGAAATCAGAAATAAAATCAGGAATTTCTAGAAAAAGTCACCAGGTCAGGTAGCATCTATGGAGAGAAAGCAGAGTTAATGTTTCAGATCCAATGACCCTTCAGAACCGATTTCTGATTTTGTTCTGTTAATAATACACTGCATAGCAAACACATTGAAGTCCAACACAAAACATTAGTTCATCAAATGAAATTTTAAAAATGTGGGATATCATTTGTGGAGAAAAAAATGCTTTTAATTTATATTGTCATCTGACATCTCTTAAGTTCATTCCTTAAAATTGAGAAAGCCCAGGTGAAAATTCTTCGTAGCACATATGTATGAAAACTTACAAACCTGAATTATTATTGCAACTGATTCATGCACCAATTTCAAATATACTGAAGGTGACAGACCAGCATTTTTCCACACACTAATTTTGTTCTTAAGAATAAATGTTAATTCCAATATGATCTGATACTCCCAGATTTGTGTGAAATGCTTTTGTAGCATGCATCAGTTTTATTTAGTATTGTCACAAACAAACGCTGAACAAACAGTACAGGTTGCTCCATAAAAGGATAACTAAAAGGTGATGAAGAGAAGAAAACATGCAAAATAATGAAAATGTAAGCCACAGACACAAAATTATTTGCACAATCACATCATGTTATTTACAGCCATGCCAGAGGTAGCTTTGGGAATACCTGCTAATTCTTTTTCTCCTGTCTCATGTACAGGGCTTGGACTTGGCACAATTGCAGTGTGAGATGTTGAGAACCCATAGTCTGTAATAGATAAATGAACCTAGTGAAGCCGCCGTTTCCTCTTCCAAAAACAACACTAGATTTGCTGTAGATGTTAAATGCTAGTGGCTAGTCCAAAAGAATATGCTCCCAGTGTAACTGGCTTGTTACATCAAGGTATGGATTTAATTGCATTCTAGGTAAGGAAGGAGATGAAGTAAATGTAAAGCTGAAACCAAGAATTGTAGCTTTTGCTCTAAGCGGAAGATTGTGTAATCAGGCACTGCACAATTGATCACTGGAAAAGATCAACGGTTTTTGATTTTAAATTAAAAAACAACTTTTAAAGCATCATATGAGACATGGCTGGTTGGTCACATGACATTAAATAAATCACTTTATATCACTGACCATTAGTGTAAATCTGTCACAGAATCGGTTATGTTATTTAACGATGACAGCAAACAATGGGTTTTAATGTCGTCATACCTTGTACACACAAAATTACATTTTGTATAATACTGAACAATGTGCAGCATAATATTTTGATGAATTAAATTAATAGTTATTCAAAGCAATTCGTATAAGAAGAATACTGACAACGGGCACTCCATGCAGTGATGTTGTTTTAACCACACAAAAATGTATTTCTTAATCATCAATTGAAATTCAAAACAATATAGCCATGAAATGCTGATAGACACTTTACAACCAAGCATACAATTAGCATGCAGCCCAAGAAAACCAACAGCAATAAGCCAAGTGCATAAATTCTGTGAAATGTGCAGTGATTTTTTTTTCACTTCATATATTTGCACAAGAATAATGAATGGGTTCCATGCAAGACAGTGTGTTGGCTATGAAACACACAGATAAAGTGAATACTTACTTAATCGTAAGAATAATACAATCAACAGCATGTATCTTACCATTCTTTCAGTTTACTACTAATCACATGATGGTAAGAAATTTTTACTCTTTTCTTGAGTTCATACACAAGGCACAAATATTCTCAGAGATACCGGCAAAGTCTTTTTCTCCGATCCTAGCAAGTTCGGATTCTAATATTGGACTGAAAACACTTGTGGTATCAAAAGATTGGCAACTCAGTCTGAGATTAAACTGAACACATGAGCAGTGTCAGGAGTTGGTACACGATAGCCTTAAAATATAAAAAAGGAAGCCGGGTACAAAATTTTTGATACTGAAGGAAATAACAGTGGAGTTATACTGTTGTATACATTTGTGTTACCAGATACCATTTGAATCAATCACTTTTGCAGAATTTGCCTTATTCTTTCATTGTAATTGCATTAAACGTATTTAAATGTAGTAACGAATGGCAGAACAAATAATACCTTCTATACAATACCAAAGTGTTGAGTACTTCAATATAACTCAAACGAACTTCAGATAACAGTGATACGACAACAGATATTCCATGCAGCAATATTGCTCCGACTTGGTAAAGGTTAATTCTTGTCTGTTACCTTCATAACAATATAGCTGTGACAGTTTATCAGACAGTTTTTAGCCATGCTAAAAATGTTCAAAAGAACCAACAAAAACAAGCAGAACACACACAAATTCCAAGAGATCCGCACTGAATTGCTCATTTGATAATATTTGTGCCACAACGTTGCATGAATTGCAGGCAAAAACAGCAGAGTAATTATAATATGTTTTATGCACAAGTGAATTCAACAGTCACTTAATGTATAAGTGTGAAAGCACCCAGGCATGTGTTTGAACTTTTTCAGGCTTTTGCACAAATCTCAACATGCACTCATTATTTGTTACATTATTCAGTTCACACCCAAGGCAGAAACATTGTGCGAAGTAGTTGTACCTTCAGTCATTCCTATTTTAGCAGGTTCAGATTCTGGGATTGGATTGAATACATCAGGGGTGTCAGTGACTGGCAGTTCATTGTCTGAGATTGAACTGAATGTATAACGAGTGTCAGAGGTTGCCACCACGTGGTCTGCTGGGAATAAGAGGGAAGCCAAGCACAAAATTCTTAACCTTTCGTGAACAGAGCTCCTGAGTTGTAGTAATTAAAGCATCTAATTTACTGAACATCATTACTATGCAGGATTGTTGCAGAATTGCTCTTATGCTTTCATTATTTTGACTTTAATAGATTCCAGGACAATCATACACTGCATGCCTAAAAGCACATTTCATAAAATAATAAACATTACATGATGCATTCAAGGTTAACTGATAGAAGCAAAGGTAGAAAAAAAGGTCATACTGTTCACACACTTTAAATACATATTGCATATTGCACTACTGCTGTATGATTGGATCGTTACCAATGCCCTCTAGTTTTGGATTACCCTACTCTCCCTGTAGCTTGATGTCCTTGTAAATCTTTTCTGATCCCTTTCAAGTTTCACAACATCCTTCCTATAGCGGGGGACCAGAAATACACACATTATTCCAATAGCGGTCTAACCAATGACCTGTACAGCCGCACATGACCTCCCAACTCCTATACTCAATGCACTGACCAATAAAAGCAGGCATACCAAACACCTTCTTCACTATCCTATCTACCTGCGACTTCACTTTCAAGGAATCCAAAACTAGAGGGCATTGGTTTAAGGTGAGAGTGGAAAGATTTAAAAAGGGATATAAGGGGTAACTTTTTCATGCAGAGGGTGGTGCATATACAGAATGAGCTGTCAGAGGAACTGGAGGAGGCTGGTACAAATACAAGATTTAAAAGGCATCTGGATGGGTGTATGAATATAAAGGGTATAGAGGGCTAAAAGCTGGCAAAAAAGAGACCAGATTTATTTTAGATATCTGGTCGGAATGCACAAGTTGGACCAAAAGATCTGTTTATGCGCTGTATGTGCCGTATGACTATAAATCAGAAAACTGCAGGCAAGTCCACGTAAAATCAGTCGTGGGGAAATGACTGGAAACCATTATCAAGGGCAACATATTCTTGCATTCGGAAAGCAAAGGTCAATTAAAGTTCTTTTACAGTCTCTGGGTCAAAATCCTGGAATTCCCTCCCCAAGGGCACCTCTGAAGCGTGGGCTGCAGCAGTGCAAGAAGGCAGCTCATCATCACCTTCTCACAGGCAACTAGGGGCTGGCAATAAACGCTGGCCCAGCCAGTGATGCCAACTTGCAATGGGTAAATTCTAAAAAAAAAAGTCAAAGAGAGAGTTCGAATGGATTGTTAAAAGCTAGTCATGTCTGTCTAATCTGATTTAATTGTTTGATGCAATAAGATTGAAGGCTGATTTAGGTAGTGTAGCAGATATTTGTATTTTGGACCTTCTAAAAGACATTGAACAAATGTGCCATAAGGGATATTATTAAGACAATGGAAGGGTTTAAACTGAAGTTCAAGTGAAAAATCGAGTTATGAATACAAAATTTGCCAAGTAATAGAATGCAGAGGGTGGCATTGTAGATGAGTATTTTTCAGAATATTTTCAGTGGTGCCTGCCAAGGGTCACTTTTGGGTCCACTAATTGTTTCTTGCAACATTTGTCAAGAATCTGCAATCATGCAGAGGGATCAACTTTATAAAGTCTGTTGATAGTTTGAAATTGGCAAACTAGAAGGTGGATGGCTTCAAAATGTCATAAAACAGGGTGGTGAAGTACTTTGCAGATGGAATTCAATGAGAAGTTTGAAGTAATGAAATTTGGGTGGATTGATATGGTGTAGCAGTACACTTTAAGTAACCTTGCTAAGAAGAGCACAGGGGCCTATGTATCTATTTAAAAAATTCTATTAAAGTGGTGAACCATTCTCTCTGAGTTGCATGATCCCATGCAACAGTCAGGAGTGTGCTGCAAATAACAAACAGTTGAACACAGAACATTCCCTTTAAGGTGTCCTTATTTTTAGCTGATTATCAACCGTTAAAGGATCATGTAGTGCAACAAGCATGTCAAATACAGCAAGCAGAAGTTAGAGGGGCATAGCTGAAAAGGCATCTTGAGAAAGAGATTAAACAAAAATCAAATTTAATAAATAAGTAAGCGAAAGCAAAAACAAAGGACCAGTTTCAACATTTCTCTATCAAAAGGTAGATTTCAGCTGGAAAATTGCGAACAGTTCTGGGTCCAACCTTTCTGGAAAGATGTAAGGCCTTAGCAAGGTTCACCAGGATGTTACCAAGGTTGAAGGATTTTAGTTACAAAGGGAGATTAGAAAAGTTAAGGCTGTATGGAATAGCAAGGTATACGAATAGAAAGGGTATAGAGGGATATGGGCCAAACGCTGGCAAATGGGACTAGGTTTACTAGATGGCCTAAGAGACGCTTTGAAGATGACAGCAATGTTGATAGAATAAACAATTTACTGCTTTCCATTCCATTATGTGGGTTAATAACCAAAGAATTTTAGATTCAAAATCATGACAAACAATCTGAAGAAGAGCTTTTTTTGCTTGGAAGCTTGTTAAAATGTGAAATGTTCTACACATAAAAAAATGTTGTGGAAGCAGATTTCTTAAATAATGGAGGATGGATGAGTCATTGAGGATAGGGAATGGACAGGATTATGTGCAAAAATAGGAGATGCGCGACTAAACATAAATGCTGTTTCAATGAGCAGGTCCAGACTTCCTTCAGTGCTGTCAACTGCAATGCTTCTATGGCTCAATCTGACGGTGCACTGACTAACTCAATATTATCCAAAAAAAGAGCAAAACTAAATCGGCAACATTCTTTCCACGACATTAAAAGTGCTTTTCATCAAATAAAAGCTGCATACATTATAGCTGTAATAAAATGAGAATCTTGTTACAGCCAATTGTAGAGTTTAAATTATGGAATCCGGGTGTTTGGAGGTGCTGGTTCATCTCATTATGTCAGCATCAGATCTTTGCAGAATCTATCAAATTTCTCACATTACCCAGAATTTTCTGCATAGCCCTGCAAATTTTCCATTACAACATTCATCTAATTTTCTTTTCTGGTTTACGGTTGAAACTGCATTCAACCCTTTTGTGATCATAACACTGTATTTAAAAATTCTTCTCTTACTTCTGATGCTTTTTCAAACTGCACAGAGGAAACTGTATCTCCCCAGTTACATTGCCTCAACCTCTTCGAATTTTCAACATGACTATTCAATTTCTCTACAACTTTCACGGTTACAAGGAGAGCCAGCCCAGCTTCTGTAGCCTCCATTCAAAACCGAAATTTTCATTCTTGCTACAATTCTAACAAATCTATTCTCCACTCTCTCCAAAGCCTTGATTGCCTTCATGATGTTTGATGTTAAATCTTCTTGAAATAACAGCATTGACAAAATAATCCAAAGGAGATAAGCAAAATGAGTCAATTTCAGGGGATATGCAGCAGATTGTTCATTCCATATATTTTGTGCAACAACTTTGAATGGGCTCCATGCCAGGCCATGCATTACCAAAAATGCTATATGCATAATTAAATAAACTCTTTAAGGTTTTGGAGTAGATCTGTAGCTCGGGTTGTGGGTGTTGAGGTTGGTTGGCTCACCTAGTTGGTTTGTTGTTTTGCAGGCATTTTGTTACCGTGCTTGGTAACATCCCCAGTGCAGCCTTCGATGAGGCATCAGTGTGTTTTCCCACCTGGTTTTTAAACTCTGGGGTCCATTGAGATGGATTGCTCACTTCCGGTTTTCCTTCGTAGTGGAATGTATATGGGGTCGAGTTCATTGTGTTTATTAATAGCATGCTTCGTGGAGTGCCATGCTCCCAGGAATTCTCGTGCTTGTCTCTGCCTAGCCTGTCCAGGATCTTGGTGTTGTCGCAGTCGAAGTCGTGGTTCTCCTTGTCCATGGGGATTGAGATGGTCCATCTCAATGGACCCCAGAGTTTAAAAACCAGGTGGAAAAACACACCAATGCTTCATCGGAGGCTGCACTGAGGATGTTACCAAGCATGGTAGCGGAACATCTGCAAAACAACAAACCAGTTCGGCAAGCCAACCAACCTCAAAATAAACACTTTGTTAATTGTAGAAGTGTGACATAGCATCTACAGGTACCCTACCTACCTGTCACTGTCACAAACCTTGTCATCCATTTATTATTGAATGACTTCACAGCAAGTCAAAAAGATTGTTAGAAAAAGCTACAAATTCATTCTTTCCTACTTTAGCAGGTTCAAAACCTGGGATTAGATTGATCATGCATGGAAAGTCAATCACAGGCAACTCATAGTCTGAGATTGAGTTGAACACATTAGGACTGTCAAAAATTGGCACCTCATGGTACATTGACGATAAGGAGGAATCCAAACACTAAAATTTTAATCTCTGGTGAGATGATTTGATGAATACATTTGCATTACAGAACATATATGTATCACTGCTGCAGACTTGATATTTTTGCTTTCACGAGAGAAAAAAAAATGATCCAATGTAACCAAAGGTCACATAATGCACCTCAGATATTGCTGAATTTAAAGTAAGTAAGTGAATTAATTATTGCTGCAGCTATTGAATGGTGCATTCTCCACAGCAACATTTCGACCAGAGTTGATTGGCCAACCAGTTAGAGATGTAATAACACGCACTCTACGCA
Source organism: Ginglymostoma cirratum (assembly GCA_024137785.1). NCBI lineage: Eukaryota > Metazoa > Chordata > Chondrichthyes > Orectolobiformes > Ginglymostomatidae > Ginglymostoma > Ginglymostoma cirratum. The sequence continues at coordinate 4,824,693 of JAHRHZ010000061.1, read as the reverse complement.
GCAAAAGCAAACAAAATGTTGCAGTCGTCAGAACTATTCAAGAATCAAAATGATTGGTCAGCCCAAACCCTCATGGGTGAGAGGTGCACAGAAAGGTTGGGGTAGGCTCTGGTGGCAGGAGCATAGGACATCACGGTCCACTCACAGAATACCTAAAGTGTAGATAGAAGCCCTTTGGCCCATCGAATATGCGACAGCCCTCTGAAGAGCATCCCACCCAGACCTAGCCACCCACTCTATTCCTATAATCCCGCATCAACCATGGCCAATCCACCTAATCCGCACATCTTTGGACATGGGAGGAAACCCATGCAGACACATGCAGAATGTGCAAACTCCATTCAGACAGTCAGCAAAGGCTGGAATCGAACCTTAGTCTATGGCGTTGTGATGCAGCAGTGCTAACCACTGTGCCATTCTCTGGGATTTCAGCAGGTCCCAATATGAGACCAGTAGGAGTGTTACATGGGGTTAGGCAGGCGAACCAGCCAGGAGGCATTGCACCAATCAACCATGGAATAGATGAATTTAAATACTCACTGTATATTGCCATAACAGATATTACTCTCCATTACTCTTTGCGTCAGTATTCACTGAGGAGAGGGACATGATGGATGTTAAGGTTAGGGATAGATGTTTGATTACTCCAGGTCAAGTCAGCATCAGGAGGGTGGAAAGTGTTGGGTATTCTAAAAGGCATTAGGGTGGACAAGTCCCCAGGTCCGGATGGGATCTATCCCAGGTTACTGAGGGAAGCGAGAGAGGAAATAGCTGGGGCCTTAACAGATATCTTTGCAGCATCCTTGAGCACGGATGAGGTCCCGGAGGACTGGAGAATTGATAATGTTGTCCCCTTGTTTAAGAAGGGTAGCAAGGATAATCCAGGAAATTATAGACTGGTGGGCCTGACGTCAGTGGTGGGGAAGCTGCTGGAGAAGACACTGAGGAATAGGATCTATTTACATTTGGAAGAAAATGCCGTGATAGGCAGCACAGTTTTGTGCAGGGAAGGTCATGTCTTACCAACTTGATAGAATTCTTTGAGGAAGTGACGATGTTGATAGAGGAGGGAAGGGCTGCAGATGTCATATACATGGACTTCAGTAAGGCGTTTGATAGAGTTCCCCATGGTAGGCTGATGGAGAAGGTGAAGTCGCATGGGGTCCAGGGTGTACTAGCTAGATGAATAGAGAACTGGCTGGGCAACAGGAGACAGAGAGTTGTAGTGGAAGGGAGTTTCTCAAAATGGAGAACTGTGACCAAAGGTGTTCCACAGGAATCCAAATGGGGACCACTGTTGTTTGTGATATACATGAATGATCTGGAGGAAGGTATAGATGGTCTGATTAGCAAGTTTGCAGATGACACTAAGATTGGTGGAGTAGCAGATAGTGAAGGGGACTGTCGGAGAATGCAGCAGAATATAGATAGATTGGAGAGTTGGGCGGAGAAATGGCAGATGGAGTTCAATCCAGGCAAATGCGAGGTCATGCATTTTGGAAGATCCAATTCAAGAGCAAACAATACTGTAAATAGAAAAGCCCTGGGGAAAATTGATGCACAGAGAGATCTGGGTGTTCAGGTCCATTGTACCCTGAAGGTGGCAACGCAGGTCAATGGAATGGTCAAGAAGGCATATGGCATGCTTTCATTCATCGGACGGGGTACTGAGTACAAGAGTTGGCATGTCATGTTACAGTTGTATAGGGCTTTGGTTCGACCACATTTGGAATACTGTGTACAGTTCTGGTCTCCACATTACCAAAAGGATGTGGATGCTTTGGAGAGGGTGCAGAGGTGGTTCACCAGGATGTTGCCTGGTATGGAGGGCACTAGCTATGAAGAGAGGTTCAGTAGATTGGGATTATTTACATTAGAAAGACAGAGGTTGAGGGGGGACCTGATTGAGGTCTACAAAATGATGAGAGGTATAGACAGGGTGGATAGCAAGAAGCTTTTTCCCCCAGAGTCGGGGTCTCAATTACTAGGGGTCACAATTTCAAGGTGAAAGGGGAAAAGTTTAAGGGACATATGCGTGGAAAGTTCTTTACGCAGAGGGTGGTGGCTGCCTGGAACTCATTGCCAGCAGAGGTGGTAGAGCCAGGCACTATAGCGTCATTTAAGATGTATCTAGACAGATACATGAATGGGCAGGGAGCAGAGGGACACAGATCCTTGGAAAATAGGCGACAGGTTTAGATAGAGGATCTGGATCGGTGCAGGCTTGGAGGGCCAAAGGGCCTGTTCCTGTGCTGTAATTTTCTTTGTTCTTTATTATTTTAATATCGAAAGGTAACCAGGTTGCTCTATGGTCCATGGTTGTGGGAACACATCAGATAGCTGACCTCATTTGCAACTACAGTGTCTAAATTTCTCCAAAGCCCCAACCAACCCCACTATCTCCAAGACACCAGGAGAATTCTGTCCATTTTCCCCCACTATGTAAAAATCATCTTCCCGTACACTTTACAACCATAGATTTATGAAAATTTGACAGACACATGACAGCCAAGCACAGACTCTAAACATCATGAAGCAAGCGTGTTGACTAAATGAACCAACAGAGAGAAGCAAAACGCTCAAATTCCAGGAGATATGTAATGAGTCTCTCAATTTGTACACTTTGTACAAACAAACGCATGGATTCCATGCAAGGCAGCTCACTAACTATTAAATACACTTTACACACAAGTAAACTAAATACATTTAACATAGCAGCCACAGCTTGTGTCCTAACAGTCTGTCACATTAACACTATGCATAACATGCACACAAGTGTTCATTCTACTCCTGTGCCCATACTCAAGCCACAAACATTGTCAGCAGTACCTGTAACTTCTTTCTTTCCTATCTTAGCACGTTCAGAAACTGGGATTGAACTGAACACATTAGGAGTGTCTGAAGTTGGCACTTCATGATCTGCAGGGATAAGAAGGAAGGCAGATACAAAAATCTTAAATTGCTCATGAAGATAACACCCAAGTTGTAATGACGAGTACATTCATGCTATTAATCATCATTACAATGTAGCAACATTGCACACATTTATTATTCTTGTGTGATTAACCCACTTTGTTATCTGTAATTTGTACTATATAAGCCAGCAATCTATGAAATGGTAACATTTAGGAAACAGACAATACAACAGACACTTCTAAATACCACCCTGTTCCCTGGCCAACATCTCCGTCTCATGGCTTGCTGCAGTGCTTCAGCAAAGCTCGGCGCAAGCTGGAAGAACAACACCTCATTTTCCGCTTGGGAATTCTACAGCCTTCTGGACTCAATATCAAGTTCAACATTTTTAGGGTTCGCGACGCCTCCTCCCATATCCTTAGCCCAAACTCCACACTCCAGGCCTTATTATTACATGATAAAAACCAAAAGAACTGCGGTTCTGAGGAAGAGTCACTAGACCAAAAACATTAACTCTGATTTCTCTCCACAGATTCTTCCAGACCTGCTGAGCTTTTCCAGCAATTTCTGTTTTTGTTTCTGATTTCCAGCATCTGCAGTTCTTTCAGTTTTTATTTGGACAGTTCCAATGGTTTGTTGTGTTTGATTCTGCTTAACAATAAGGGTGGGACTTGTTTTTGATTGCAAGGTTTTCAATATGTCACTCCAAAATAGGTCAAAGATCAGTGAAGAGCAGTTCAAATGTGACAAGTACTTGGAGTGTGCCTGTGTATATATACACATGAGAGAGAAGCAAGTTCCAGGGAGGGGCAATGCTGGCTTTTAGCTTCAACAACAACTTAGCTACACTGATTCTGTGTATTGGACTCTGAGGAATCCCAAGGGCAGTTGGATGGTTTATGGTGTTAGGGTTCAGGGAAGTTCTGGAAACCCATCAGAGTTCAGAAAAATCGGCAAGTAACTAATAGCTCAGTACAGCTAAGAGTAGGTTTTATTCATTCATTAATGGGATGAGAGCGTCACTGGCTAGGCCAGCATTTATTGCCCATCGGGCAGTTAACAGTCAACTACATGGCTGTGGGTCTGGAGTCACATGTAGCCTAGGTAAAGATGGCAGCTTCCTATCCTGAATGACATTAGTGAGCCAGATGTGTTTTTATGATATTTGACAATAGATTCATGGTCATTATTAGACTCTTAATTCCAGATTTTTATTGAATTCAAATTCCACCATCTGCCATGGTGGGATTCCAATCAGTACTCCAAGTGGAGTCTAACAAGGGTTTGAGAGCTTCTAGACACCCATTTGGGATGAAAGAGAAATTTTTCAGGTGGAAAGTTCCGTGCTGTTCCCCGCTTTTGTTGAAGCTAGAGCCCAAACTTGTAAGGATTTGCGGGATAAAGTGAAAAATTGACTAGCCCAGGACCAAGAAAGTTTAGTACAGAAGTGCAAGAATATCAAAAGGTATTGTCAATAACTGGACTCTACTGAAGAAAAAGCAATCAGTTTAGAAAAGCAACTTTCACATGAGATGAATGTACCACTAAAAAAATGCAAGCTGGTGACAACACTTTAATATCAGCCCAGAAAGTAAAATACTTTAATGCGAGTTTGAAACATGTAAGGTGATGAATTTGCAGAAGTAAATTCAAATAAAAAAATTCAATTAAAACTTGATGAATAACAAATGGATATTGATAGATTCGATAAATGGGCAGAGCTGTGACAGATTGTTTTCAATGTCAGTGAGTGTGAGGTTATCCATTTTGGACCTAAAAAAGACAGATCAGGTACTTTCTAGATAAAATGAAGTTAAATACAGTGGATATCCAATAGATTTGGAGGTTCCGGGTGCATAGTTCTTTAAAATGCCATGAACAGGTGCAGAAGATAATCAAGGCAACTAATGGAATGCTGGCCTTTATGTCTAGAGAACTGGAGTATAAAGATGCAGAAGTTATGCCGCAGTTATACAAAACGCTGGTCACGCCCCACTTGGAGTACTGTGAGGAGATCAGGCTCCCACACCTTAGAAAGGGTATATTGGTCTTGGAGGGAGTGCGACATAGGTTTACAAGAATGTTACCTGGACTTCAGGGCTTATGAGGAGAGGTTACACAAATTAAGCTTTTTTCTCCAGAATTTAGAAGGTTAAGGTGTGATCTGATCAAAGTCTTCAAGATATTAACAGGAAAAGACAGGATTTGACAAAGAGAAACTATTTCCATTGCTTGGTGATTCTAGAACTAGAGGACATTGTCCAACGATTAGGGCAAGACTGTGCAGGAGAGAAGACAGAAAGCACTTCTACACAAAAGTGTGTTAGAGGTTCGGAACTTTCTTTCACAAACGACAGTTGATGCTAGATCAGTTGTTAATTTTAAATCCGAGATAATTAAATGTTTGTTAAGCAAAGGGATATGGGCCAAAGACAGATATATGGGGTTAGACCACAGATTAACCATGATGTCAGTGAATGGCAGAATAGGCTCAAGGGCTGAATGGCCTACTCCTGTTCCTATATTCCTACGTAACTGAAGTCTCTCTGAGGTACCATGAAAATTACCTTGAACAGACAGAAGTGCTGATGGATCAGTTGATTGAATGCAGAATTACAAATCAGACGTACAAACTATTGGAAGTTATCATCTTAACAGAGTTATGGAAATTTTGAACTTCAGATACAATATGGGGAACACAAAGAACCATATCTGTAGTATTGAGGAGCAGATCCAGAGAGAAGAGACTAGATAGGTGGTGTTATTTTCCTTAGAGTAGAAAAGGCTGAGTGGGGAGGACAATGAGGGATCTGACCGAGGTGCACTGAGGGGCATAGAAATGGTAGTAGAGGGATCAATAACTATGGGCCTAGTTTTAAAGGTAAGGAACAGGTGGTTTACAGGGTATTTGAGGAAATCTTTTTTCACCCAGGGGTTGCGGGTGTCTGGAAATCACTGCTGAAAAGGTAGTAAAAGTAGGAAACCTCAACACATTTAATAGCAATTTAGATGAGCACATGAAATATCATAGTACACAAGGCTACGGGCCAAGTGCTGGAAAATGGAGTTAGACAGATTGATGTTTGAAAACCAGCGCAGACACGAAGGGCCAAAGGGTCTCTTTCCATGCTGTATAAACTGTACGATTCCATGACTTTAAAAACAATTCACAAAAATTTAAAGGAACGGAATGAGGAGTTGAGAATAAATCGAAACACAGAGTCTGAGAAGGGGTCAGTAACCATGGAGAAAAAGTTTCAAAATGAACAGAATGCCCATGCAAAGTGGTTAGACTTGTGTAAGGATTCTGCACATGACTCTGAAACCAAGGCAGTGGAACTGACTGAAGTGGTTAATAAACCGAAAAGGTTAGCAAGACTGAAAATAAATTGGAATGTAAAGGAGTAAACAAGCATTTGGAGGGAATTATAAAGAGTTGAAAATGAAGTCTTAGCTTCTGAAGAATCAGTGGAAAGAAAATGTGTGCATGAAAAAGGTTGTGGCAGATTGCTTGGATAGAAAATGCAGTAGATAAAGAGTGCATGTGCAAGGTTATTCATCTGAAACTTAAAAGTCATTGAAAGCTGATTTATATCAACACAGAAGAAAAGTAAGAAAATAATTTTCAGTATTCAAGCTACAAAATCTTTTGTGAAAGTCATTTGTATCCTGTCGCATGATCAATATGTATCCATAAGCCAGGATGTGGAAGCCAGCAGAGTACTGGTTTGCAATTACACCAATGAGGAGGAAACTGAGTACAAAATAGAATGTCAAACTAGTCAAATTTTCTTAAAGAAAACTTTGATCGATCTTCACAGCATTTGGGTAACCAAGAAAAGCTAATGTAAAAAAAACATATCATTGATGGTTTATTGACAGCTTAAAAAGTACAATAAATTTGCACTTATTTAGTTATGACATTTAAACATTGCTAATCTTATTTGCTACATGTGCTTGCTTTTCTTGGAGTTAAAAATTTATAATGTTGTTAACAATCTATACAAGTGTATAAATTTCAAGTTTTTTTGTAAAATATGGAATGAGATATTTATATTTTCCAGTCTTCTGGGACCCTCCTTGATTCCAGTGATTCCTGAAAGATCATCAATGCCTATATAATCTCCTTAGTTATCTCCTTCAGAATTCTGGGGTGGAGCCCATGTGGTCCAGGTGATTTATCCACCTTCAGGCTTTTCAGCTTCCCCAGCACCTTCTCCTTAGTAAAAACCACGATACTCACCGCTGTCCCTGACTCTCTTGAAGTTCTGGTATGCTGCTGGTGTCTTCCACCGTGAAAGTACCTATTCAGTTCCTTCAGCTTTTCATTTTTCCCCATTACTACTTCTCCAGCCTCATTTTTCAGCAATACAATGACCACCGTTGCCTCTCCACTACCTTGTTAGGCATCTAAAAAAAACTCTTGCAATCTTTTATATTACTAGCTAGCTTACCCTCATGTTTCATCTTCTCCCACTTTATCGTTTCTTTTAAAGTTATCCTCAGCTGGTTCTAAAAGGCTTCCTAAACCTTTGGCTTCTCACTAATCTTCAACACATTGTTAGCTTGTTCTTTTGTTTTTCTGCTGTCCCCGACTTCCCGTGTCAGCCACAATTGCCTTGCCTCCCCTTAGTATGTTTCTACTTCCTAGGGATGAATTTCTGCTGTGCCTTCTGAATTACCACTGCCACTGCTGCTCCACCATCGTCGCTGTTAGACTCCCTTTCCAATCAGTCTGGCCAGCTGTTCCCTTATATCTTTGTAGTTACGTTTACTCAATTGTAACTGTTTAATCCGATTGCAGCTTCTCCCTCTTAAACTGCAGTCCTATTATGGTCACTGCCTCCTAGGTGTTCCTTCACCTGAACCTCTCTAATCAAATCTGCCTCATTATACATCACCAAATCCAGAATTGCCTGTTCCTTAGTGGGCTCTACCACAAACTGCTCAAAGAAACCACTCAGACATTCCACGAGTTCCTTTTCTCAGGATCTGCTACCAACCTGATTTTCCCAGTTCACCTGCATATTGAAGTCCCTCATGATTATTGTAAGAGTGCCTTCCTTACATGCTTTTTCTCTCTCCTGATTTACTTTCTTCCTCACATTCTGGGTTAGGAGGCCTGTATATAACTCCCAGTGTTTTTTCTCTTTTGCGGTTCCTCAACTCTACCCTCACAGATTCTATGCCACCTGATTCTATATCATTTCTTGCTATTGACTTAATTCCATTTCTTACTAACAAAGCAACCCTGCTTCTGCTGCCCATCCTTTCGATAGTGCGTGTTTCCTTAGATATTTAGTTCCCAGACCTGAGCTATTTGCAGCCATGTCTGTCATACCCACAACATCCTACCTGCCAATTTTCAATCTGTGGTACAAGCTCATTTGTCTCATTTCATATACTCCCCTACAAATGTTGACAGAGAAAATATTTGTTTGGATTCATTTTGAATCTTCCTATCAAGAATGCACCCCCTCCCCATTAATTTGATGCATTCTGATTCATAACATTTTTTTCTCAAACCACCTCTGCTTCTTATTCAAATCACCTCAATGTCAGGTCTTTCACCACTGACTCTCATGCAGATGGAAACCAATTCTCCCTAATTACTTCATTTGAAGCATTCAGAAGTTTGAACAAAAAAAATTTTAAAATTCCTTTTTTTCCCCCCCCAAGGAGGACAGTCTGACTTCTCCAGAGTCTCCACAACACTGAAGTTTCATTCCTATAGCTAGTCTAACAAATCTATTCTCTACTCCTTCTATTGTCTGATTAACCTTCTTGAAGTCTGTTGGCCAAGGTTCTTGAAATAAGCACACTGACTAAATAACATAACAGATAGGCAAAATGCTTCACACAATGGATTATTAATTTTATCTACATTGTAAAGTTTCCTACTAAACAGTAAATACCAAACTATAACAAACCTTGTCTAATTGTTATGCATAGCATTGATAGCAAGTGTCCTAAATATCTGTCACTATACAAAAATTCAACATGCAATTATTATTTACTCCATTCTTGACTACACACCAAATGCACAAATATTGTCAGAATTACCTGTAATTTTATCCTTTCCTATTTTAGCAGTTTCAGGTTCTGCGATAGGATTCAACACATACGGAGAGCCAGTGATTGATAGGTCATAATCTGAGACTGACCTGAACATACTTGGAGTGTCAGAGGTTAGCACCTCATGATCTGTTGGGGTTAAGAATGAATCCAGACACAAAATTCTTAATTTCTTACAAAAACAACCCCTACGTTACTTTGATGAATACATTTACATTACCAGATTTAATGGAGCTCTGTATCGGAAGCAATCATTTTCTTCCATTATAGTAAAAATAGCTTAATTCAAAAAAGCACATTTGACATATATTTCATAAAATGCTAAATTATGCTCAGTGCGTAAATTAATATACCACTCAAAAAGATTCATAACAAGTGATATGACACCAGACATTCCATGCAGCAACATTGCTTCCATCCATAAACTTCACAACAATATAGCCAGCAAATATTGACAGACACTTGCAGCCACATACTATTCTCTTATGTAACAAGCTGACCAAACAAACTAATAGTGTGGAACCAAAATTAAATAAAATGTGCAGTGGATTGCTCAATTGCTCAATTCATAATCCTTGTGCAGCAACCATGAATGGATTCCATGCAAGATTGAGTAATGATCATCAAATGCATTTTACAGACAAGAAGACTGAACACTTATTTAATTACAAAGGTGTGGCATAGCATTTACAGCGTGTCCTAACATTGTCAATTTAGAACAAATCTTATCATGCATATGAATATTTAATCCATTCCTAAATTCACACCCAGGCATAAATATTTTCACAAGTACCTGTAACTTCTTTCTTTCTCATGTTAGCAGATTGAGATTCTGGGACTGCACTGAAAACATTAGGGGTGTCAGTAACCGGCATCACATAGTCTGACGGGAAGAAGAAGGAAGCCAGATACAAATTCTTAATTGCTCATGAAAACAATCCCTGAGTTAGATGAATATATTTGCTTTACAGGATTTCATTACATTGTAGCATCGCAGCACAATTTATTTTACTCCTTTACAACAACTTGGATTCAAGCCTAATCACAAATTATTTAAATACCTTTCATACAATAGTAAACACTACATATGATATATTGCATAATTACTTCAATAATATGTTATATACAAATCTGATATGACACTCAATGTGGCCATACTGTTTCCACTACATAAAAGATATGTCATCCAATAAACAGCACCACAGCGTACTGTAGTGATGATAGGTTAATAGACACTTTACAGCAAAGTTTGGTGCCAAAATCATGGAATCATACAGCACAAATGCTGACCAATCATGCTTACATCTGCGCCAATTCTTTGAAATAGCAGTTCTATTGGTCTCACTCCCTGCTCTTTCAATATTGTCCTACATTTTTTCACCCTATTTATTCAATTCCCTTGTGTATTTGCTAATAGAAGCTGCACCCACCATCCTCTCAGTGTTTCCAGAGAACAAACTGCTGCTAAAATAGATTCATAACTCCGTTTTTTCCCTTGTTTATATTTCACTTGTATCCATTGATCACTGACCTGAAAACCAATGGAATCAGTTTCTGCCTGTTTGTTCCTTCAAACAGATCAGAATTTTAAAATATCCCTTGGTCATTCTGGGGCAAACCACTCCAGCTACTCTACTCTCTAAACAAGTGTTAAATCCTCAATTTTACTTTCATTCTAACAAAGTAATTTCCACTCTCAAATGCCTTGGCAACTTTCTTAAATTGTGATCCCCAAACTTCTAATCCAACAGAGGTAGGAAAAATACACAAATTGCAGAAATATACAGCAAATTGCACATTTCATGTATGTCATGCATCAGCAGTGCTTAATTACAATGCACCGTCATGCATTTACTATCAAAAACTCTATTCACACAACTAAAACAAACAGTTAAGTGTAGAAGCATGGTATAGGATCGAAAGAATGTGGCCTAACTGTCTGTCTTGTTAACACAAACATCAACATGTATTTATTAAATAGTCAGAAGTTCCTGCAACTTTATTCTTTCCTACCATGGAAGGTTCAGGTTCTGGGATTGAACTGAACACATGTGGAGAGTCACTGACTGGCAGCTCATAGTCTTGGAGTAAATTTAACACATTACGAGTGTCAGGTGTTTGCATCCCACTGTCTGCTGGGGATGAAAATTAAGCCAAATACAAGTTGTTTAATCTCTTGTGAAAGTAACCTTAATGTTGTATATTTCTGGACATCAATGCAGTCCTATTGCAGAATTTGTCATCTTTCATTATAATAGCTTTAAAAGTGATTCCAATGTTACTGAATATAGTGCATTATTAAATGTATTTCCTCCAATACTAACTTAGTGTGTAAAATAATTAATTTGATACTATTTTAAATGATTTATAAATCACTGGACCGGTTCTGATGAAGGTCCCGACCTGAAATGTTGACTTTCCTGCTCCTTTGATGCTGCCTGACCTGCTGTGTTCCTCCAGCTCTACACTGCATTGGGACTGATACTATACGACAGTGTTTTAAACAAAGTAAAACCTAATTATCATCCGACACTAATATAATCAGGAGAGGTTGACAGAGACCTTACAGGGTCTAAACTTCAGTAAAGAAGCAAGAGTGACAATGTAAGTGACGTTAGCAAAATGTATTTGAATATGCAGTAAATTACTAATTTCACATATTTTTCAGCAGGAATGAATAAATTCAATGTAATTTAGTGAACTGACAATCAAAATATATTTTACACAAACAAGCTGAACATTTTTAAATGGAAAACTGTGACAAAGCAGCTACAGCACATGTTTCGATATCCTGTCATTTTAACATTACTCATAATATTAAAGGCGAGAATGCATTGTACCCGAGTTCACACTCGAAGCACAAATAATAGTGGAAATGCCAAATGAATGGGTTCCACACAGGATGGATTGAAGACGACCAAATCTGCTTTTCATACTGGCAAACCAAACGCTCACTAAACCGCAAAGCTACAGCATAGCACATACAGCTTGTATCCTAATTAGCTGTCATGGTAACAAAATTCAACATGCACATAAATATTTATTCCTAAATTCAGGTGGAAGGCATCAATATTATTGGAAGCACCTGAAACTAAAATGTTTTCTCTTCTAACAAATTGGGGGTATCAGTGACCAACAGCTCAGAGTATGAGGTTAAACTGAACACATTTGGAGAGTCAGAGCCTGTCATCTCACGGATTGAAGGGATTAGAAGGAAGTCGGATACAAAATTCTTAATTGCTCATGAATAAAGTATCAGAATTGCACTAATGAATACACTGGTATTACTGAACAAGAGTACAAAATTGTGATGTAGCACTATTTTCCAAGCATAAGTTCCAATCTTCACAATAATCATAGAGAATCACAGAGTCTCTACAGTGTGGAAATAGGCCATTCAGCCCAACAAGTCCACACCGACCCTCCGAAGGACATCACACAATATATCCCATGGCTAACATATCTAACCTACACATCCCTGGCCACTATGAGGCAATTTAGCATGTCCAATCCACCTAACTTGCACACCTTTGGACTGTGGGAGGAAACCTACGCAGACATGGGAAGATTCGGCAAACTCCACGCAGACACAGTCACTCAAGGGTGAAATTGAACCCAGGTCCCTGGTGCTGTGAGGCAGCAGTGCTAACCACTGAATCACCGTGCTGCCCCAAAAGAAACTACTACTGTACCACAAGAACACTTTAAGGTGATTTTGAAGAACGTCACCACTGAGATTTGAACCCAAGCTCTTCTGTTTCAGTCAAGCACTTAATCCTCTAAGCCATTATTATGCTGCTCTAGGGGTTACTAACCATTTAACTAGCAACAAGCTATATGCTTAATTTGAAGACTGTAAATTTCTCTTGTAGATTTCTCAGTTAATTGACATGGCATTGAATGCACCCATGCAAGACAGGGTAGTGATATCGAATACACCTTACACACAAGTAAAATGAATAGTTATCTAACTGTAAAGTGCAGAATATCAGCAAAAGCAGGATTCCAAAACTTCTCTCGCTTTAGTACAAACCTCAACATGCACTTATAATAATTTACCACATTATTGAAATCACACTGAAAAGAAGTACCTGTACCTTCTTTCTCTGCTACCTCTGCAGGCTCATATTCTAAGATTGGTTTGAATACATTAGGGGTGTCAGTGACTGGCAGTTCAGATTCTGAGATTAAACGGAACACATTAAGAGCGTAAGAAGTTGGCACTTCAGGGTCTGCTGGCGATGAGAACGAATCCAAGATTTTTAATCTCCCATGAAAATACACCCAAATTATGTTAAATAATACATTTGATATTCATCATTACTGCATAGCAATGTAGCACAATTGGTCTTATTAATTCATCATTTTCACATTAAATGAATTCCAGTTTAATTACACGTTGTATATCTAATAATGCATTTCATAAAATTCTAAACTCTAACTAATGCATCCAAGGTCACTGAAAGAAGCAAAGACAAATACAGCAGAGAAATTGGTTACAATTTTTCAATTTTCATTGGGTACAGGAGTAGAGCCAGAAGGCTAGATCTTACTAATGTTATACCCCTATTCAAGAAAGGTGAGAGGAGTACACTTGGAAAACACAGGTCAGTATAGTAATATATCGATGATCTAAATCTTGGTGGGGAAAACTTCCAAGCTTGCTGATGACAAAACTTGGAGGAATTGTAAACTGTGAGAACAGTGTAGAATTTCAAGAAACAAAAATTAAGTTGGTGCAGCGGGTGGAGGTGAGGGTAAACAAAATTCAACACAGAGAAGCACAATGCACTTTGGTAGAAAGAATATGGAAAGACAATATAAAGTAAAGGACATTATTCTAAACAGTGTGCAAGAGCCCAGAGTCCTGGGTGTTTACGTGCATAACTCATTAAAGTTGCAGGATAAGTAGTGAGAGCTGCTAACATAATATACAATATTCTAGGCTTCATTAATAGAGGCATATAGTACAAGAGCAGAGAGGTTATTCTGAAGTTGCATAAAGACACAAGTTAGACATCAGCTATCCAATTCTAGTCTCCACACTTTAGGAAGAATACGAAAGTGTTGAAAAGACTTGGAGAAAAGGTTCTTGAGAATGGTTCCAGGGATGAGAAGCTTCAGTTATAAGGATAGATTGGAGAAGTTAAGACTGTTTTCCTTGAAGAGGAGAAGGCTGAAGGGAGACTTGATGAAAGTTTTCAAAATCAGGAGAGCTCTGGACAGAATGGATAGGGAGAAACAATTTCTACATCAATGGATTGAGCGCCAGATGGCACAATTTTCAAGTGTTTTGCAAAAGAAACAAATGCAAGGTGAAAAAAAAAAAACTTTATCTTACAGCACGTGGTCCAAGTTTGGAATGCACTGCCTGGAAATGTGGTAGAGGCAGGTACAATTCAGGCATTCAAGAATGAATTAGACGATTACTCAAAAAGAAATAATGTTACGGGGAAAAGACATGAGTTTGGTACTAAGTCAAAATGGTCAAAGAAATACTACAGACGTGATGGGTTGAATGGCATCCTTCAGTGTCATACTAATTCTGTGATTCTTTGATTCAGTACCTGAACCTGGTGTTGGAGAAGTTACTGAAAGCCTTTATTAAGTAAAAAATATACACTTTCATGTTAGAAGGTCAGAATGAGTCAAGACGATCCAGCACAGCTTTGTCAAAGCTTTATTGTATCTATAACTAATTTCTGGAGAGGATCCTCTTTCAAAGATGGTTAAAGTCTGATTGAGGTACTCAGCATTGAACAGGAATGTGGCCGCCTCCCACATCTGACTCCAAACACCCTACTAACACCATCCTCCCAATAGCACAGTCACCCCCAGTCTGCCCTCACTTACCTATGTCCTGCGCCCCTCAGTGATCCTAGGTCTCTCCATGGATGCAATACCAGCAGCAGTCACCACCACTCCTAGTGTCATTGCCTGCACTGGAATACTGCTGGCCTCTGATTCAGGAGTAGGATTTTTAACCCTGGGCCGCTAAATCCTACGGAAGGTCTACCATCAGCCAGTTAAATATTGGACATGAGCTTAACCCAGTTGGTACACACCTCAGAAATAAGGTAGGTTTTCCGATGGTTCGCTAACTAATAGGCTAAACCCACTTTGGTTACACTAAATTTCACCCATAATCAACCATTTGTCACTGTAGCACAAGCCTAAATGTCGAATTATTGTGTACTCAATTCCTGAGTTCACACAAATACTGTCAAAAGTACCTGAAATTTCTTTCTCTTCGATGTTAGCAGATTCAGAATCTGGGTTTGGACTCAACACGTTAGGAGAGTCAGTGCTCAGCATCTCAGTGCCTGAGATAAAATTGAATTGATCCTGGGTCTCAGAGGTTGTCACCTCCTGATCTGCTGGTGATAAGAGGAAAACCATACAAATTTCTTAATCCCTGGATAAAAATATTCTGCGCTATTTTGATGAATTATATTTGCATTCCTGGACATTAACGTAGCAGTGTTGTGGTATTCTGCCACCGTAATAATTAAATGCTATCAGAATTAATCAAATACAGCATGTAATAATACATTTCTTACAATTTTAAATTATACTCAGTGTTTAAATGAATTAATGCAATATTATTTAAAATGATTTATGAATAAGCGATTGGTCAATAGACTCTCTGTGGAGAAACATGCAGTCTGTTGTATAGAATATAATGTTGATAGGTCGACATGCACTGTATTGACAAGGACAAATCAAACAAAAAAAAATTCAACAGAGATGAACAAAATGTAAAAATTCTAGGGCAGTGCTGTGGATCGTTAATTAATATCTTTGTGCAACAAAAATGGATGGGTTCCATGCAAGACCATGCATTGACCATCAGATACACTATGCATACAGCTAAATCTCACATTCATTTAAGTGATAAAAGGTGTGTGGGGGGCATAGCATCTTTATGAAGAAAGAAAGGGTGCCAGTTCATCTCTCCTCGCTTGGGACCTTAACAGTTTGGGATGTCCCACCAGAACCTAAATTTGGGGATCTCACCTGGTTTCTGGTGTAACTCTTCCAATAGGTTTAAATGCTGCCACAGATTGTGTAATAGACAATACTTTCTACACAATATTAAACTTCACAAAAGATTGGTTAATAATTTAACATTCCAAAATTTCAATATAACATTGGTAAAGCTGACTCTATGCTTGGCATTATTTTCAGTACATAAAATAAGTATCATTCAATAAACATTACAGCAGTATAACCATGAAGTCAACCAAATACAGTATCTAAATCATTGAATCAGACAGCATGGAAGGAAGCTAATGGCCCAACATGTTAGCTCATCAAAGAACTGCAGTAGACAGGTTAGTCTCAATCTCTTGCTTTTTGCCCCTTTTCCAATATTTGCTTCTTCAACTATCTATCCAAATCCTTTCTGCAAGGTCCTGTTGGAGCTATGTGCGTCATGTATTCATGCAGTGCATTCCAGGTCATAATGACTCATTGTGCAAGAATGTTTCTCCTCGTGACACCTTTGTTTCTTTTACAGGTTTCCTCATGTCTGCCTTTTGCTTACTGATCTTGATCTGATTAGCAACTGTTTCTTTGTCTAAATCCCTCAGAATTTTAGCACAATTATTCAATGCCCCTTTCATTGTCTTTGTTCTAAAGAGAAACATCCAAGCTTCTCCAGTCTCTCAACAAAACTGAAGTCCTTCTCTTGACTTGCATGTTAGCAAATCTCCACTCTTTCCGATGGATATCCTGTTTGATGTGCTGTGCCCACATTTCACTAAAAAAAAGCGCACAGCCAAATGATCAAGTGATACAGATCAATTCCAACAGATACACAATGGATTGCTCATTTCAGGCACATCATACAGTAACAATGACTGGATATCATGCCAGGGCATGATTTGACAGGAAACACACAATGCTGTGGTATTGCCTTTCTAGCACTTATCTGAAAATTAATTTCCTCCATTCCTCAATTCATGCAAAAGATACAACTATTATTAGAAGCAGTTGAAATTTTCCTACTTTAGCAGGTTCGTGCTGTAGGGTTGAACTGATGACATACGGAGAATCAACGAATGGCAGCTCATAGTCTGGGATTGAACTGAATACATTGCAAGTGTCAGGAGGTAGGCACCTCCTGGTTTGCTGGGGATAAGAATGAACCCAAATGCAAAATTCTTAATTTCTCGGTGGAAATACTATGTTGTTTTGATGAGTATATTCATATTTCTGGATGTCAATGTAGCACTCTGTGCAGTATTTTGTCTTTATAATTAAATCTATTCCAAAGTAACCAATTACAACATATAATATGCATTCCCTTCAAATCTAAATTATACTATGTGTAGATTAATTCATCCATCCAATATATTTCACAATATAGTGATGATAGGTGGCCAGACACTTTAGAACAAAGTAAGAGCTCTAAATTTTATTAAATAAGCAGAGTGAGGAAATAATCCACAGTGATAACAAAAATGCTTAAATTCCATAAAATGTGCTGTGGTATTTTTTTCCATTCTGTATGCTCTGTGGAATGTCAATACCTTCCAAAAGGTTCCAAGGAGATTGATAACTGATACCCCATGCAGTAACATTGCTTCCAACTCACAGCCAATTATCATCCAATAAAAATCAAAAAGTTCAGCCTTGAAAGTCTATTAATGGCCAAGCACAGCCTCAAATCTACATGAAATAAGTACTTCGACCGAAAAATCCAATAGAACGAAGCAAAATGCGTAAATACTAAGAAATAGCAGTGGACTGCTCATTTCATACACTTTGTGTAACAACATCGGATGCGCTGCATGCAAGATAGTCCACTCTCAAACATATTCCAATTTAAAAAGTGCAGCATAGCACCTGCAGCAAGTGTCAGAGTCTTCTCTTGCATGAACGCACAGTCAACATGCATCTCTCATCATTTACTCCATTTAGGAGTTCCAGGTAGAATAGTCTTAGAAATACCTGTCACTTCTTTCTCCACTATCTCTGCTGGTTCAGATTCTACAACTGGTTTGAATATATTAGGGGAACCAGTGACCGGCAGTTTATGTTCGGTGATTAAACTGAAGACACTGGGAGTGGCAGGAACGGGGACATGACTGTCTGCAGGGGATAAGGAGGAAAGTGGATACAATATTCATAATCTCTCCAAAAGAATTCAAGATTTATTAATAAATATTTGAATTACTGTACATTATTACATTGAAACAATTGGTCATATTCCTTCATATTCCCTCATTATCATTTTAAACGGATTCTATTGTACTTATACATTATTCATCTAATAATACATTGCACACAACACTAAGCTCTACATGATGCATCTAAAGTCCTTGGAAGAGGCAAAGAAAGTAATAGCACACACTAGGCACAATCCTTCAACCCTCATTGAATACAGCAGCAATATCTGAAGAGTGAAGTTTTCTAAAAACATTAGAGTGAAACTTGGAAACCATTCACCAGTGTAATTGACAAGTTGAGCAAGTTCCTCAAAATCATTACTAAATATAAAACAAACTTTCATGTTAACAGGACAGGGTGAATCAATAAAATCTAGCAGGACTTTGTCAAAGAGTTATTGTGCCTTAATAACTTATTTTGATTGCTTGATGTGATGACAGAGAAGGTTAACCAAGGCAATGTGGTGGAACAAAAACAAAGTGCTGGAAAAGCTCAGCAGGTCTGGCAGCATCTGTGAAGAAAAAAAGCAGAGTTACTGTTTTGGGTTTGGTGACCCTTCCTCAGAATTGTGTAATGTGGTGGATGTATCTCTGGATTTTACTAAGGCTTCAACAAATTGCTACTGAAGAGGCCCATTAAGACTTTCTTTTTTCATCTCCCCTAACAGGATGTGGGTGTCGCTGGCAGGAGATAATTTGTTGGCCTTCCCTAATTGCCCTTTTATTGAGTGGCTTGCTGCAACATATAAGTGGACAGTTAAGAGGCAACCACATTGTTCTGGGTGTAGAATCACATGTAGAGCAGACCAGGTAAAGCCAGCAGATTTTCTTGCTTAACGAACGTTACTCCACAAGATGGGTTTTAGCACAACCGATGATAGCCAACATGACCACCACTACTGAGATTAGCTTTATATTCCAGATTTATTAACTGAATGATTTTAAATTTCACCAGTTACCTTGTTGGGACTGGAGCCCACACCCTTACAGCACTAGCCTGGGTCTGTGGACTTTCCCAAGGCATTCAACAAAGTGCCATACAAAATGTCTGTTAGGATGGAAGCCATAGAATTAAGAATGAAGTAGTAATATCAATGCAAAGTGACACAAAGTGGAGAATGATGGTGGATAGATGCTTCACAGACTGGGACATGGTTTACAGTAGTGTCACCCAAGTCAGTTTTGGGTTTATTACTCTTTGCAATTGTTATAATTGAACTAGACTCAGGTGTAGTGAGTCAAACCATAAGGTCACAAGACTTAACAAAGAAATAAAGTTTCTCAGGAAAATTATGGGCACAATATTACAGAGACAGAGTAGTGACATGGTTGAAACATTGCTTATGAGGAGATGTATGAAATTATGCATCTAGGGATAAAGAAATTTGGAAAGACAGTGCACTATTAATAGCATAATTTTAATAAGTGTACATGAGCAGATGAGTGTGCTGCCCATATATAAAAACCTTAAATCTGGAAGGACAGTTAATGAAATGGTTAAGAAAGCATTTGGATTACTTGCATTTATTCAAAGAGAAATGGAATACAAAAGCAAAGAGATCATGGAGCTTCATCAATCACAGACTAGACCTCTACTGAAATATAATGGAAACTCTGGGCAACACGATTGATGAAAAATTTTACTCAGAGGGTGGTGAATGTTTAGAATTCTCTGCCCCTGAGGATTGTGAAATCTCAGTATGTGAGCATACTTAGAGCTGAATAAAGTTTTTGATTATCAATAGTGCAAAGTGTTATGAGGTTAGTGTGAGTAAAAGTTATTGAAGTAAAAGTTTGATCAACTATAATCATATTAAATGATGGACGAATCTGAATGAGCTGAATGGCCAAATTCTGTTCCTGTATTTCCTTTCTTTTGTCATTTGTCACTGCTCTACCATGTGACCAGTCTGTTGATATCTCCTACAATCTATGGCCATCCTTCTCACTATCTACCTATCAATTTTTGAGTCATCTACAAACTTCTTAATCAGACCCCTATATTTATATCCAAATCATTAATGTACACCACAAACACCAAGAGCCTGAGCACCAACCCCTGGAAACAGATCAATCAATAATTCAAAGCAGGCAGACAAATTATGTGAAATTCAGGATAAATGCAGCAGTTTGGTCCAATCGTATATTTCTGTAACAATGATCAATGTGTTTCATAGACATTTAACCTACTGACATAACTGCAGAAATGTGGCTTGGAATCTATAGTTTGTGCCCAAACTCTGGTCCTGTTCCACAAACCTCAATATACATATACTATATACTGCATTCCTCTGCTGATACTAAAAACACAATTATTGTCAGAAGTACCTGTAAATTCTTCCTTCCCTATTTTAGCAGGTTCAGATCCTGGGACTGGATGGAGCACATAGGGAGAGTCAGTGACTGGCAGCTCATAGTCTGATTTTGAACTGACCGTACCAAGAGTGTCAGAGACTGGTACCTCATAGTCTGTTGAGGATAAAAAGGAAGCCGGATACAAAATTCTTACTCAATTGTGAAAATAATCGCTGTGTTGTTTTAAGGAATATAATCAAATTTGGTCTGGTCATTGATGGAGCACTATTGAAGTAGTCTGTTCTCATAATAACAAGTAAATACACTCAAATAACCAATACATCACAATAATAAATTCAATTCAATTCAATGATAAACTATACAGAGTGTAAAAATATTTAATTCAATATCAAAATAAACTCATAATAAAGAGAAGGTATCAGAACCTCGATGCATTAACATCAATTCCATGATGTAAAAGTTATTCATCATACCAAAAAAATTAGCAATATAGAAATAATAGGTTGATTAACAAGTCACAGCACACAATCCCTAAACTTTATGAAATAAGCATGCTGAGCAAACAATGACAGAAATGCTTCATTTCCTTGAAATGGACATTGCTTTGAACAAAGTCAATAAATGCCAGTTCAGAGTTTCACAAGACAGTTCTGGAAAATAGACACTCCATGCACTAACATTGCTTCCACAACATAAAGCTAAATGGCATCCAATAATCTTCACAATGGTTCAGCCTTGATCGTTTGACACATACATTCCAGCCAAGCAAAGACTCAAAAGCTCCAGGAAGCAAGAATGTTGACCAAAGAACCCAACAGAATGAAGCAAAATGCCTAAATACCAGGTGATCAACAGTGTATTGCTGGTTTTGTGAATTTTTACCGTAACACTGAGTTGCATGCAAGACAGTGTACTGACCATCACATGTATTTAATTATAAAAGTGTGGCATAGCACATACAGCATGTGTCAGAATCTTCTCTTGTATTAACACACACCTCCAACATGCAATTATTATTATTTACTCCATTCAGGACTTCACGTTCCAGGCAGAAATAGTCTCAGAAATACCTGTCACTTCTTTCTCCGCTATCTCTGTAGGTTCAGATTCTATGACTGGTTTGAATACATTAGGAGTGTCAGTGACCAGCTGTTTATATTCTGAGATTAAACTGAAGACACTAGGAGAATCTCGAGTTGGCACATGATGGTCTGCAGAGTATAAGACGGAAGTCAGCAATAAAATTCATAATTTCTCTGAAAATAACTCCAGTGGTTTATTGATAAGTATATTTGATTTACTGATCATTGTAATATTGAAATACAATTGATCTTATCCTTTCATTTGAATGGATTCTACTGTGCATCTAATAATACATTTCATACAACACTAAACTCTACTTAGCACCGAGAAAAGCAAAGAACGTAATAGTCCAGGCATTGGGAACAATCTTTCAATCTCACTGGGTACAACAGTAGTATCTAAAGAATGGAAGTTTTCTTATGTTATACTCATAAAAAAGGTTAGGTCGAAACTTGGGGACAATAGTCAGCCCAATGACAGGTTGGCAAAGTTATTTGTCAGCCATTACTATGGTATGAAATAAACCATCATGTTAAAAGGCCAGGGCGAATCAAGAAGTTTCGGAACGACTTTGTTAAGGGCTTTTTGTGGCTAAATTTCATCCTTTTTGAGATATTGGTGTTGCTGGTGAGGACAACTTTTGCCGTCCGTCACTAATTGTAGTCATTTCGATCCAGGTGCCTTGCTGGTCTCCTTACAAGTTAAGTCATATTTCCGCCTCAATGCTGTGGCTTAGAGTCACATGTAGGCCAGACTGTGGAAGGACAGCAGATTTCCATTCCCTAAAGAGTATCAGTGAGGTTGATGGGTTTTTACGATCAGCAATAATCAGCTAGCATGATCACCATTACCGAGAAAAGCTTTATACTCCAGATTTATTATCTGAACTCCTTAAATACCACCTGTTGCCATGTTGGGATTTTAACCAGTGTCTTCAGAAGATTAGTCCGGGCCTCAGGACTCTCCCAGTTTGCTCAACAAAGTGGCAGACAAGAATTTAGGATGGAAGTCAATGCAATCAAGAATGAAGGATTGATACGGGTACAAAATGATAGAAAGCAGAAGTGATGGTTGATGGATGTTTCACAGGCTTGGCAGTGGTTTACTGTGGCAACACTCAGCTTCGGTTTTGAGTTCATGACTCTTTCCAATTGGTATGAATTAGCCAGGCCCAGAAGTGAACGTCATTAAAAATGTTACTGATAACATAAACCTGGCAACATAATAAAGGAAGACAGTCATAGACACAAGGTGACAGAGACAAGCTGGTGATATGGGCTGAAGCAATGCACGTGGAAGAGCGAAATAATACACTTATTGACAACTCATTTTTTGAAATGAACTATATTAATTTTTTGAAATATATTGTGCTATACATAGCATTGCTTTAAAAAGTGCAAATGAGTTGAAGATCATGCCGCCAGTATAGGCAACACTCAAATCTGGAAGGACAATTGATGAAATGGTTAAAAAATTCATTTGAAATACTTGTATTCATACAAAGCTAAAACATCATTGATTCAGCATCTTACCAAGTGAAGATGTCTGGGCATGTCAATTGAAAGGAAATGTAAGGCTCTTGGAAAACAAAGAAGAAATTCTATAGAGAATAATGTTACCAGAATTGAAGCACTTTAGTCATGAAGAGATGTTGGAAATGTTAGAATGATCTTGTTGGATCAGAAAGGTAATGAAGTGATTAAACAGAAATTTCAAGGTGATAATGAAGTGTTTTAATACAGAAAAAAAATTATTTCCTCTGTTGTGTCATCAAAGTCTAATGGTCACCATAGATTCAAAATGAATTGCCACAGAGGTAGTAATAAAACAAGGAGAATGCTTTTCACTGAGATTGTTGATAGCATGTAATATGCTCTACCAAAAAAAAAAAGTTTGGAATCTGTTGTCAGAACGCATTTTAAACAAGTCGATGTAAGGGACACTGCTGATCATAAGTCCCAGGGACGTGAAAAACTCTCATGTCATCTCTACCTCATTAGTAAACTATCTCCTTTGTTAACTGATTCACATGTCAGAATTAAAAGTCTTTCCCTATGCGTACTATTTAAACTCCCCAATATTTTGTGCACCAATATTTCATTTTTTTAAAAACATACTTTGTTCTCAGGAAACTCTTTCAAGCTTTCAGTCCAGCTACCAATCTCACGGACATATTCTTCACTTATTTCAAGATCTAATTCTCGGTTTCCTTGCACAAATCTCAACATGCACTGAAACCAAAAACACAATTATTGCCATAAGTACCTGTAAATTCTTCCTTCCCTATTTTAGCAGGGTCAGATCCTAGGACTAGATGGAGCACATACGGAAGGTCAGTGACTGGCAGCTCATAGTTTGATTTTGAACTGACTACATTGCGAGTGTTAGAGGTGGGCACCTCATGGTCTGCTGGGGATAAGAAGGAAGCCAAAACTCTTAATAAAAAGTGAAAATTATGCCAGTATTTTTTGAGGAATGTAGGTATACTTCTGATCATCAATGTAGCTCTGTTGTAGTATTCCCTCATTAAAAAAGATAAAGTACTCTTCAAAGTCACCAAATAGATCATGTAATAAAACATTTCATTCATCATGAATTTATACTCAGTGATTAAATTAATTAATTCAATATAATTGAAAGGGATTCATACAATGATGCGATGCTAACAGAAAATCAATGTAATAACATTGTTTCTGCTACATTAAAGTGAATTATTATTTCATAAACTTTACTATATAGTAATGATGAGTTGAAGCACAATTCTTCACAAGAATCTAAACTTTATGGAATAAGCACAATGAGCAAATAATCCAATAGGGATGTAATTTCCACAAAATGGTTTGCTTATTTCATGTGTTTTGAATCAAGACAACAAATGCCTACCCAACATCTCACAAAACTGTATGAAAACAGATGCTCCATGCACTAATGCTGTTTCCAAGACATTAAACTAATTATCATCCAATAAACTCCACCATGGTTCAACCTTGTTTGACAGGCACATTCCAGCTAAGCAAAGCCTCTGAGATCCAACCAGCAAGAAAGTTGATGAAAGAATCCAACTGAATGAAGCAAAATACCTAAATTCCAGTACATTGATAGTGAATTGCTCATTTTACAAATGAGTTGCAATTGTAAAAAAGTGTAGCATAGCATTTACAGCATGTGTCAGAATCCTCTCCTGCATTAACACACAGCTCAGCATGCATCTCTTATTAATTACTCATTCAGGAGTTCATGTTCCAGGCAGAAATAGTATCAGAAATACCTGTCACTTCTTTCTCCGCTATCTCTGCATGTTCAGGCTCTAGGATTGGTTTGAATACATTAGGGGTATCAGTGATCGGCACTTTATGTTCTGAGATTAAATTGAAGACACTACGAGTTGGCACAAAATGGTCTGCAGGGGATAAGAGGCAGGTCAGATACTAACATACAATCTGTTGTGAAAATAACTCCTGATGTTTGTTGATAAATATAGTTGTTTTACTATACACCGTTACATTGAAACACAATTGATTTTTTCTTTGCTGGAAAATCTCAGCAGGTCTGGCAGCACCTGTGGAGAGAAATCAGTTAATGTTTTGGGTCCAGTGACCTTTCTTAAGAACTCAGAACTTCAGGCCTCCAGTTTTGAAGAAGGGTCACTGGACTCGAAACAATTACTCCAACTTCTCTCCACAGTTGCTGCCAGACCTGCTAAGATTTTCCAGCAATTTCTGTTTTTGTTTCAGATTTCCAGAATCTGCAGTTTTTTTTATTCTTTTACTCTTGCTTTAAATATATTTAACTGGAATTACACATTGTGCTTCTACTAATACAATTCTTACAACACTAAACTCTTCACGATGCATCGGAGGTCACTGAAAGAAGCAATGGTAGAAAAAGTCGAAAGAATTAGGCTCAATCTTTCAACCTCATTTGACAGTGCAGTAGAATCTGAAGAGTATATGTTTTCTAATGTCAAATTCAACAAACAATAGGGAGAAATGACACGGCAGTTAACCTAATAAGAAGCTGGGGAATTTACTGAAAACCATCACTAAGTATAAAATAAATCTTCACATTAGAAGGCTGGGGTGAATCAAGAAAATCGAGCGGGACTTTGGAAAAGGCTAGCTTTTGTCTGAATAACTTAATCCAATTCTTTGATGTGGAAACAGAGAAAATTGATCAAAGTAGTTTAGTAGAGTAGAAAGTCTGGACTTTCCCATAGCAGCCAACATGGTGCAACACAAGAAGCTTGTCAGGGTTTTTTTTTCCTGTCTTCTTTCATTGGATATGGACCTTGCTGGCAATACCAGCATTTGTTACCCATCATTCATTGCCCTTAAACTGACAGGCTTGCTGGGCCACTTAAGAGAAAAGTTGAGTCTGCTGCATTGCTGTGGATTTGGAGTCACACGTAAGCCTGACTAGGTAAGGACAGCAGACTTTCTTTTTCCCCTTAACAATATTGGTAAACCTGATAGGCTTTTAAACAACAATGATGATAGCCAACATAATCATCATTACTGAGACTCACTTTATATTCCAGATTTATTAATTGAAATATTCCAATTCCACTAGCTGTCATATTTGGATCTGACACTGTATTTTGATAGCACTAGTTTGGCCCTCAGGAATTTCCCCAAGTTATTCAGCAAAGTTGTACAATACAGTCCTAAAGTGATACAAAGTAGTAGTGAGTGATGGTGGATGGATGTTTCACAGACAGTGATCTGATTTAGGGTCCATTTTGGGGCCACTGTTCTTTCCAACTGTTATGAGAAAGCTAATCCCAGATGTAGGGTGTACTGATGATACAAAACCTGGGAAAGTAAAAATAGTAACTGTGGACAGCTGTCCAAGGAAAGCTAAAATCACTATATTGTAACCAGACCATAGGGCTGCTCTCTCATTAACCGGAGGGTAACCACACCACAAACAAAGGAGAAATTGAGAAAGATAATCCTTCATGGTAACCTCAGTTTGTGTGGGAATTGAACCCACACTGCTGGCATCACTGTACACTACAAACCAGCCATCCAGGCAACTGAGCTAGTTACAGGCTCAAGACAACTGAGTGGTGGCATGGATTGAAGCATTGGCTGTGTGGAGAAGTGTAAAAGATGCACTTTGGGATGACTAATTGGATCAAATATAATTTTGTTTAAAAAGTGCAGATGTGCAGAAGACCAATCCACCTATATAAATAAAGAAACCCTTAAAATCGGGAAAAGTGGTTGACAAACGATTCAGAAAGCATTTGGATTACTTGCATTTGTAAAACATGTAATAGAACATGAAAGCAAAGAGATCCTGCTAGAACTTCATAAATCACCGATTAGGCCTCTGTTGAAATACTATGGACATTCTAAGCATGACAATTGAGGAACATTACAAGGGACTTAGAAAGGGTACAGAGGAGAAATACCAGAATGTTACCGGTCATGGGGAGAGGTTGGGAAATCTAAAACTGTTCTCGTTAGATCAGAAAAGTTAACGACGCAGTTAATAGAAATCTAAAGACGATGAGGTGTTTTAACACACTGCATAAAAAACTAATGGTCACTATGAATTCAAAATCATTGTCCAAACATCTGAAGAGTCAATGTTGAGAGTATTTTTCATTTAGATTTCTGTCAGTATTTGTAATGGTCTACATTAAAATGTGCAGAAGCAATTGTCATTTGTAATTTTAACTGAGGCTTTGTTCAGGTGGCACTGCTGATGGTAATAAGCAGGCATGTGAAAAACTTTCATATCATCTCTGCTTGCAGACTACCTCATATTGGAGCTCTTCGCTAACAGATTCTCCTGCCAGTTTCTCCAAATTGTACTCTGTCTAAACATACAGAATTTAAGACAAATATGCCATTTCCCTTTCATCATTTTTGTTCTACAAAGAACTCATCTCTAAACTCTCCACAAAATTAAAGTCTTCATCTCTACCACAATGTTAGCAAATTGATAGAATCATAGAATCCCTACAGTGTGGAAAGAGGTCACTCGGCTCATCAAGTCCACACCGACCATCCAAAGAGCATCCCATCCAGACCCAGATCCCCACCTTATCCCCGTAACCGCACATTTACCATGGCTAACACACCTAGCCGACCCATCCCTGAACACTGCAGAAAATTTATGATGGCCAATCCGCTTAACCTGCACATCTCTGGACTGTGGGAGGAAACCAGAGAACCTGCAGGTAACCCATGCAGACACAGGAAGAACATGCAAACTCCACACAGACAGTCACCCAAGGCTGTAATCAACCTGGGTCCCTGGTGCTGTGAGGCAGCAGTGCTAACCACTGAGTTATCACGCTGCACAATTAAATCTTTAATCCAGTCCAAGACCTTGATGGTCTTCTGATCAAATAATCCAAAAAGGATAAACAATCTGCATTTAAATAGGAGAATTGTAACAGTTTGCTTCTATCATATGCTTACTGTAATAATGAATGCATTTCATATAGAACTAAATTACTCACTTGACTACTGTGGCATACAATCTACAGTTTGTGCCCTAACTCTGCTTTAAAGTCCAACTTCAACATGCCTATACTCTTTACTCAATCCTTTGCTAATTCAAAAAAATGCAGTTATTGTCAGAAGTACCTGTAAATTTATCCTTCCTCATCTTTGCAGGGTCAGATCCTGAGACTGGATGGAACACATAGGGAGAATCAGTGACCAGCAGTTCATTGTCTGAGATTGAACTAACCACATTGCGAATGTCAGAGGTTTGTACCTCATGGGCTGCTGGGGATAAGAAGGAATCCAAATACAAAATTCTCAATCTGTGTAAAAATAACCTTTGTCATGTTTTGCAAAATATAATTATATTTGTGAATATCACTCTAGCACTATTATAATATTCTCTCATTACATTCATTGTTAAATACTCTTCAAAGTCACCATTTAACAATGCATTCCATTCAATATTAAATTATACTTCGTGCATAGATTAATTAGTTTCACATTATTGAAAAAGATTTATTGTGATAGTGACCTGGCAACAGCCACTTAATACACCAATATTTCTTCCTGTGTAAAAGTAATTTAGTACATCATAAAGAAGAGATGGTAAGTTATAATCTATAGCAAAGCCCAGTCTCTAAACTTTAGCAAAAGAGTGTGATAACCAAATAATTCAATGGTGATATCAAAAGTGCTTATTTTCCATGAAATGTGCAGTGATTTGAATATTCTATATGCACTGAGGAATAACAATACATGTCTTCCAAACAATTCAAAGCAGAGTAGTATGAAAACAGCTAATCCATGCAATAACATTGCTTCCATCACATAGCCAATTATCATTCAATACACATCACAAAAGTACAGCTTTGAATATTATCTGCTTGCCAAGCATAGCCGCGAGGCTCCATAAAATAAGAACATTGACTAAGAAACTAATAGAGAGAAGTAAAAGGTATACATTCCAAGAGATAGGCAGTGAATTCCTGGTTTTATATATTGTGTGCCACAACACAGATTGAGTTGCATGTGAAACAGTGTGCAGACTATCAAACATATTTATTTATCTAATTGCGGCATAGCAACCACATCATGTGTCAGAATTTTCTCTTGCATTAACACAAAACCTCAACATGCATCTATTACAATTTATTCCATTCAGAAATTCATATTCTAGGTAGAAATGGTCTCAGAAATACCTGTCACTTCTTTCTCTGCGGGTTCAGACTCTAGGATTGGTTTGAATACATTCGGGATATCAGTAACAGGTGGGTTATATTCTGAGATTAAACTGAAGACACTAGGAGCATCACGAGTTGGCACATGACGGTCTGCAGGGATAAGAGGGAAGGCGGATACAATACTCGATCTGTCATGAAGATAACTTCATATTTCTATTTTTGAATATTTGCTTCACTGGATGTCAAGCACTTTTGAATTTGATTTGTCTCATTCTTCCATTATCACTTTAAATGGATTCTATTTTAATTACATTGTTTGCATCTAATAGATTTTATACAATACTAAACTTTACATAATGAATCTGAGATTACCAGAAGAACCAAAGGTATGGGTAGCACAGTCTTTTAATCTTCAGTGATGGAGGAGAAGGCAGGATAACTGCTAATCTTATATATAAGAACATATTAGTGAGAAATGTGAAAATTATAGAGCTGTCAGGCTAATGATGATGCTGGGGTAGCTATTGAAATCCATTGTTAAGAATAAATAAACTATTCATGTTAAAAGACTCGAATGAATCAAGAAGTACCAGTATGACTTTGTAAACAGTTAATTACATCTGAATAACTTAATTGGATGCATGGACAGAGAAGATTAGCCAAGCTAGTGTAATAGATACACACCTAGATATTCCCAAGGCGTGTAATAAAGGACCACATAAGAAGCCTGTTAAGATTGTTGTCATTGTTCTATCATGTGGTGTGTGTGTGTCACAGGCAAGGCTATTACTTGTTGACCATCTCTAAGTGTTCTTGAACCAAATGGTTTGCTGGGCCATTTCAGGAGGTCAATACTATAGTTTAACAATCACACGGCTGGCAGATTAAGAAAATAAAGCAGATTTCCTTCTCCAAAGAACATTATTAAACCAGATAGGTTTTTAAGATGATTGTTGGTAACTTATGGAATCACCATTACTGAGATTCACTTCATGCTTCAGAGATGAAATGAGGATAGTTCGATTCCTTTAGAAAAAAAATTATCTATATTCAAATAATTGCCATGTCACTATTTGAACCCATGTTTTCTGCATCCTTGGACTTTCCCCAAGACAGTTAACAAGGTGGTATATAAGAGACTTTTATTTTTCTTTATTCATTCACGGGATGAAGGCGTTGCTGACCAGGCAACATTTATTGCCTATCCCTAAATGCCCAGAGGGCAGTAGAGAGTCAACCACTTTGCTGTGGGTCTAGAGTCACATGTAGGCCAGACGAGGTAAGGATGGCTGTTTCCTTCCCTAAAGGACATATTAAGAAGGAAGCCAACTGAATTAAGAATTGAGTGATGTGGATACAAAAATGATGGTGTATGGATGTTTTACAGGCTGGGAGGTGGTTTACAGTGGTGTCACTCAAATTTGGGTCGATTACACCTTCCCCTTGTTATAGCTGATCTATTCACAATATTTTGTGCCCTACACCCGTGAAGTAACAGATCAGACTGAGGGCAGTACAGTGATTGGTTCGAATTAACTGACAGGATTTGCTGGCGTCAATGAGTGAATGAACTACTTAGAGCTGACTAATTATGAACTTAAGTAGTGCAATTTTAAAAACATAAGGAAACTGATGACATTTCTGCCCAATTAAAACCTAAAATCCGGAAGGACAAAAGATAAAACAGTTAAGAAAACACTTGGATTACTTCCATTTATATCATGCTGGGATGTCACAAATCACCGATTACACCTCTGATGAAATATTGCTGACAACTCTGCACATGGCAATTAAGGAATGAAGAAGTCTCTTAGAAAGGGTACAGAGGAGAATCACTAGAACGTAACCAGTAATAAGGCACTTCAGTCAGGAGAGGGTGGGAAAATTTAGAACTGCTTTTGTTGGCACAGAAAGGATAACGAGGTGATCAAACAGAAATTTCAAGGTGAGGTAATATGTTAATAAAGTGGATAGGATCAATAACTTCTTTTGTCACATAATCAATTACCAGTGCTCATCATGGAGTCAAAATCATAGCCAAAACATTCAAAGGGTGGACAAGGAAATAGTTTTCACTTAGAGTTTTGAAGGTAAGAATTCTATTTCTCTGTAGCCTTCTTTATTCTAAGGAAATTCAGAAACATGGAAATTTGGAGCAGGGGAAGCCACGTGGCTCTTTGGGTCTGCTCTGCCATTCAACACGATCTTAGCTGATTCTCCATCTCAATGTCACATTCACACTTTCTCACCCTACCCCATATTTCTTTTAAAATCTAAAAAATGTAGCAGTCTCTTTAGAGTCTTGGCATAATACAACATGGAAACAGACCCTTCAGTCCAACACGTCCATGCCGACCAGGTATCCTAAATTGAATTAGTCCCATTTGCGTGCATTTGGCCCATATCCCTCTAAAGCTTTCCTATCCTCGTACCTGTCCAGATGTCTTTTGAATATTGTAATTGTACCACCCTCCACACTTCCTCTGGCAGCTCATTCTATACATGCACCACCCTGTGTGAAAACGTTGCCCCTCAGGTCTCTTTTAAATCTTTTGCCTCTCACCTTAAACCTATGTCCTCTAGTTTTGGACTCCCTTACCCCTGGCTATTTGCCTTATCGATGCCCCTCATGGTTTTATAAATCTGCAAAAGGTCACCCTTCAGCCTCTGACACTCCAGGGTAAAATGTCCCAGCCTTTCCTTATAACTCAAACCCTTTCTTGAACATGTTCAGTGACTTGACCTCCACAGCCTTCTGAGGTACAGCATGCAACTTTATCATTACTTTGAATGAAGAAAGATTTCCTCAACTCGGTCACACATCATCCCAGCTTCTCCAAGCTTTCCACAAAACTGAAAACTTCAACTTTGCTACACTCCTATCAATCTATTCTCTATTCACCTCAGGGCCTTGATATCTTTCTTATAGTCAAGAGCATAAATTTCATGCAATGAGCTCATTGATCAAATAATCCAAAAAGATGAACAAATTGCATTAAATGCAGAAGAAATATTTCAGTTTGCTGTTTTCATACTTTTACAGAACAATGACAAATGGGATTTATCTTCTAAACAACTCACTTATCTGCTAAAGTGTGCGATAGAATCTACAGAGTGAGCCCTAACTCTGTTTAGGTTGTACAAACCTCAATATACCTATACTATATATTCCATTCATTTGCTAATACCAAAAACACAATTATTGTCAGAAGTACCTGTTAAGTGATCCTTCCCTATCTTTGCAGGTTCAGATCCTGGTACTGAATGGAGCACATGGGGAGAGTCAGTGACTGGTAGCTCATAGTCTGAGATTGAACTAAACTCATAACAAGTGTCAGAGGTTGGCACCTCATGGTCTGCTAGGAATAAGGAGGAGTTCATATGCAAAATTCAAAATCAATAGTGAAAATAATTCCAATTTTGCTTTAAGGAATACATTTGTATTTCTGCACATCAAATACAGTACAAACCTAAACTATACTGAGTGAAAATGAATTAATTCAAGTATTATTTTTTAA
Source organism: Ginglymostoma cirratum (assembly GCA_024137785.1). Lineage (NCBI taxonomy): Eukaryota > Metazoa > Chordata > Chondrichthyes > Orectolobiformes > Ginglymostomatidae > Ginglymostoma > Ginglymostoma cirratum. The sequence continues at coordinate 4,791,967 of JAHRHZ010000061.1, read as the reverse complement.
AATCAGAGGATCATGACATGGCCACAGACAATAAATGCACTAACATGCTTCCACTATGCAAAAGTAACCTATCATACAATGAATGTCACAATGAAGTGATGATGGGTTGACAATTTGTAGCAAAGCACAGTGCCTAGACTCTAGGATCTCAGATTGTTGAGCAAATAAGTGAACTAAGATTTTTAAAAATGCTTAAAGTTCCATGAAATGTGCAATTACACATGCCTTTCAAAAAGATTCACAAGACAGTGGTACAATAACAGATACTCCATGCAGTAACATTTCTTCCAATACATAAAGCTAATTATTATTCAATAAACATCATAAAAGTACAGTATTGAAATTCTCTGTCTAGCCAAAACAGCCTAAAGCTCCACAGAATCAAGATATTGACCAAAGAATTTGATAGATAGAAATAAAGTGCAAAAATTTCAGGAGATAGGCAGTGGTTTGTTTGCTTCCTATACAGTGGGCCACAAAACGGAAAGATTTGCATGCAAGACAGTGTACGATCACACTTATTTAATTGCAAAAGAGTGGCGCAGCAATGACAGGGTGACAGACAAATATGTGCTGCATTAACACAAACCTCAACATGCACTTGTTTTTATATATTCAAGTGCTTAGGGAGAGATATGGTCTGAAATACCTGTTACTTCTTTCCGTGTTGTCCTTGCAGGTTCAGAATGTAGAACTGGATTGAATATATTAGGGGTGTCAGTGACTGGCGGTTTATACTCTGAGATTAAACTGAAGACGTTAGGGGTGTCAAGAGTTGGCACATGATGGTCTGCAGGGGATAAGAAGGAATGCGAATCCAATATTCATAATCTCTCTTTAAAATCACTCCAGCAGCTCATTGATAAACGTATTTGATTTACTAGACATCATTACATTGAAACAAAAATCGGTTATATTTTTCCATTATCATTTTAAATAAATTGTATTGAAATTACACATTATTAATCAAATAATACATTTTATACAATAATAAACTCTACAAAGTATATCCGAGGCCACTGAAGGAGACAACGGTAGAAATAAACAGTAAAGTCTTTCAGTCCTCAGTGGATAAAGGAGTAGTGTCAGAAAACTGACAAAACGGTAACCACACAGTTGGGTGGGGCATAAAAATAAAAATACTGAGAGTTTGTCAGAAAGGCACGATGATAATCATAGGAAATTTTTATCTACACATTGATGGGAAAAGTCAGATGATGGCCAAAAGTAGCCTAGAACATGAGTTTATAGCATACTTTCAGGGTAGTTTCTTAAAACAGCACAGTCTGAAGAAGCAGATGATGTTCAAAGACATAAGGTTAATTAATGATCTCATAGTAGAACTGGGTAAAGATAATTGGTAAATTAAGTTAATGATATGTCAATAGAAATGCAGAAACAGACACAAAGATATTTCAGATTATATTCATCGGAATGTATCCATTCTGTAAGAAAAAGTCCAAGGGATGTACCCACCATTTGCGGCTAACTAAGAACATAGAACATAACAGCGCAGTACAGGCCCTTCGGCTCTCGATGTTGCACCAACCTGTGAAACCAAACTGAAGCCCATCTAACCTACACTATTCCCTTATCATCCATATGTTTATGCAATGACCATTTAAATGCCCTTAAAGTTGGCGAGTCTACTACTGTTGCAGGCAGGGCATTCCACACCTTTACTACTCTCTGAGTAAAGAACCTCACTCTGACATCTGTTCTATATCTATCACTCCTCAATTTAAAGCTATGTGCCCTCGTGCTAGCCGTCACCATCCGAGGAAAAAGGCTCTCACTGTCCACCGTATCTAATCCTCTGATCATCTTGTACGTCTCTGTTAAGTCACCTCTTAACCTTCTTCTCTCTAACGAAAACAGCCTCAAGTCCCTCAGCCTTTCCTCGTAATAGTATCAAACTTTAAAAAAAGACGCACAGTTATGCACAGAATATAAAAAGCAGAAAAGAATGGCCAATGTAACGTTCCATTAGATCAGCCATGATATTACTGAATGGAAGAGCTGCCTGGAGAGGTTGCGTGGCCTACTCTTGTTTTTAAATTTGTATGTTTGGATGCATATACAAGCAAGGGTCAGGGAGATACCAGAGAACTTCAGCAAACAGCAGTGCAATGGAAGTTATGGAAAACCATTACTAGGGGTAAGAGAAATTGGACTTTCCCAAAGAATGTAACAAAATATCACTCAAAATGCATTTTTCCCTATACATTTCTATCTAAACTCCTCAGAATTTTGAACATAAGTATTCCATTTCCTTTAACCTTCTCTGTTTTAATGGTAGTCTCCTGGCTTCCCCAGGATCACCAAAAATTGAAGTCATCATCCCTGCTACTATTCTAGTGAATCTCTGCCCAGCTCACTTCAAGATCTTGATATGCCTAAAGTTGGCGCCTGAACATATTGATCAAATAATCCATAAGAGATCAATTTTATAACATGGAGGAGAAATGCAGCAGTTTACTCTCCTCATATACTTTATGCTTCGATGATGAATGCATTTCACAAATCAACAAAAGCACTCAGTTAACCGTAAAAATATGGAATAGAATCCAAAAGGTTGTGCCCGAACACACTGTTTCAGTAACTCAAGACTCTCAGCACAAACTGTTTCCTCCATTATATTTTCGGTATGATCAAAGGAGTTTTTTTTAAAATCAGAAGTACCTGTAAGTTCATCCTTCCCTATCTTAGTTGGGTCGGATTCTGGGATTGAATTGATGATATGTGAAGAATCAGTGACTGGTAGCTCATAATCTGTGATTGAACTGAACACATTGCGAGTATCAGAGGTTGGCACCTCACGGTCTGCTAGGAATAAAAAGGAATCCAGACACAAAATTCTTAGTCAATAGTGATAATAATCTTTGTTAAATTGAGGAATATATCTGTATTTCTTGATCACCGTTGAAGTATCCTCTCGTTCTAATACTAAATAGATACTCTAAAGTAACTGAATACATCGTATAATAATACATTCAATTCAATGCTAAATTATATTCAGTGAGTAAAATAATTAATTCCAGCTATGGATTCCATGATATGATTCATATGAAAGTAACCTGGCACTAGACAGTCAAAGCACCAATGTCGCTTCTACCATGTAAAAGTTATTTACGATCCAATTTTTTACACTGAAGTGATGATAGACCGACTATTTATAGCAAAGCACGATGGCTAAACTTTAGGAGATAATTGTACTCAGCGAATAATTTAACTGTGTGAAAAAAACGACTACTTTCCATAAAACATGCAATGACTTGGTGATTCTATAGTTTGACACAATTTATACAAAACACAATCTCTACACTTAAGGAAATTAGCTTGCTGAGTGAATAATCGAATGGTAAGAACAAAAGTGCTTAATTTCCATTTAATGTGTAGTGATTTGTTCATTTTATATGCAGTGTGTGAAGACAGTCAACGACTTCCAGAAGGTTCATAAGATAATGATATGATAACAGATACCTCATGGAATAACTTTGCTCCATAAAGGCATAATTATCATTCAATAAATCTTGTGTCTGTGCAACTTGTAAGTCACTGTCTGGCTAAGCACAGCCTCAAAGCTCAATAACATAAGGATATTGACCAAAGATTCCAATAGAGAGAGGCAAAATGCATAAATTCCAGACTCATTTCATGTATTGCATGCCACAACACTGAACTGTGTGTGAGACAACATACTGATTATCAGATTTATTTAATTAAAGAAGTGTGCCAAAGCTTCTGCAAGAATCGTCTCTTGCATTAATACACAACTCAACATACATGTTTCAGGCAGAAATAGTCTCAGAAATATCTGTCACTTCTTTCTCCTCTATCTTTGCAGGTTCAGATTCCAAGTCTCGTTTGAATACAATAGGGGTGTTAGTGACCAGCAGTTTATAATCCGAGATTAAATTGAAGGCTCTACGAGCATTGCAAATTGGTACATGCTGGTCCAAAGGATATAGATCGTACTTGGTGGGGGGGGGAAATGGCAGGTGGAGGAGGGGTGAGTGCATGTGGAGTTGCAGGTGCGGTCATCAATTATTGACCATCACTAATTTCCCTTAATCTCCAGAATTTGCTGCGCCATTTCAGAGGACAGTTAACAGTTAATTATATTGCTGAAGGTCTGAAGTCACATGTAGGCTAGACCAGGTAAGGACAGTGAATTCCCTTCCCTAATCATCATTAGTAAATCAAATGGGTTCTTACAAGAATCAATGGGAGATGACATGTTCACCATTCCAAAGATTCCCTTTGTATTCTAGCTGTAGGAATTGAACTACTTGAATTCCACCAGTTGCTACCTTTGGTTTTGAATTAGTGTCTCCAGAACATTAGCCTGGGTCTTGGAATTTTTCAAATCATTCAGCAAAGTAGCAGACAGGAAGCCTCTTAAGGTGGAATCCATGGAATTAATGCTGTGATATGGATACAAAAAGCGATGCAAAACAGAAAGTGATGGCAACTGGTGCCTCATAGATGGGAGGTGATTTACAGTAGCTTCATCAAGGGTCAGTTTATATTTCCTTTATTCAAAAGAATGGAACATAGATGACACTCACTATGCTAGATTTTTGTTTTACTACTATTCATTCATGGAATGAATGCATTGTTGGCAAGGCCAGTATTTACTGCCCACCACTAATTGCTCAAGGAGGAGGTGTTAAGCTACTTTCTTGAACTGCTGCAGTTCAGGCATGTGGGAACACCCACATTGCTGTGAGGAATGGAGTTCCAAGATTTTGACTCAGCAACAGCGATATGGCTCAAAGTCAGGATAATTTGCAACCAAGAGGGAATCTTGCAAGTAGTGTTGTTCCCACATATTTGCTGCCCTTGTCCTAGATGATAGAAGTCACAGGTTTGGAAGGTGCAGTCGAAGGAGCCTTTTTGAGCTGATTCTGTGCATCTTGTATACACTACACACTGCTGCCATTGTGCATTGTTAGTGAAGGGAGTGAATGTTCAGGGTGTTATACAGGGTGCCAATGAACTGGACTTCCTTATCCTGGATGGTGTCGAGCTACCCAAGCATTGCCAGAGCTGCACTTATCCTGGCAAATGGATGGTATTCCGTCACACTCTTAACTAGCACCTTGTAGACGGTAGGCAGGCACTGGTGAGTCAGGTGATTTATTTGCTACAGAATTCCAAGCCCCTAACATTGTATTGTCACAGCAATATTTATATAGATGATTTGGTTCTGTCCTTGGTCAATAGTAAGGATGTTGATAGTGAGACATTCATTGATGATAATGATATTGAATGTCAAGAGAATCTCTCTCTTGTTGGAAGTGGCCATTCCCTGGCATTTGTGGCAATGAATATAACTCATTATTAATTATTCCAAGACTGAATCCCACCCAAGCCTTGCTACATGTAGACAAGGACTGCTTAGCATGAGTGGTCATGAGTGGTCATGAGTGGTGCTGAACATTGTGCAATCATCATGCAATTTTACACTACTCTCTTACATGGGACCTTACTGAAAGCCTTCTGCAAGTCCAAGTAACTTACATTCACTAATTACCATGTATACTAATTAATACAACACTATTAAAATTAAAAGATTCATGTAATAGAGTTAAAGCAACAAAAACTCAGTGCACCAACATTGCTTCCACGATGGAAAAGTAGCTTACCATAAAATGATTGTGACAATGAAGTGATGATAGTTCGACACACAATTTATAGCAAAGCATGGTGCCTAAACTTTAGGATAAGTGCGCTAAGCAAATAATTCAGCGGTGAGAACAAAAATGCTTGTTTACCATTAAATGTGCAGTGATTTGTTCATTCTATGTTTTGTGACTTGTCAATAATGCCTTCCAAAAGATTCATAGTAGAGTAAAATGATAACAGATACCTCATGCTGTAAAACTGCCCCAATCACATAAAGCCAATCAATCACCCAATAAAATTCATGACAATACAGCCTCGAAAGATACCCACCACCCAAGCACAGCCTTAAAGTGCTATGAAATAAGGATGTTGACCAAAGAATCCAACAGAGAAACAAAACACAAATTCCAAGAGATAGGCAGTGAATTGCTCGTTTCCGATGCTGTGTGCCACAATACGGAATGAATTGCATGCGAGACATTGTACTATCACACTTAATTATAAAAGTGTGGCATAGCACCTGCAGCATGCATCAGAAATTTTTCCTGCATTAATACAGATCTCAACATGCACTTCCTATTTACTCAAATACTTGGTTCATGTTCCAGGCAGAAATATTGTCAGAAATACCTGTTACTTCTTTCTCAGCTGTCTTTGCAGGTTCAGATTCTAGAATTGGTTTGAATATATTAGGGGTGTCAGTGACCAGCAGTTTATGATCGGAGATTAAACTGATGACATTAGGAGTGTCAGGAGTTGGCACATGTTGGTCTGTAGGGGATAAGAAGGAATGCGAATGCAGTATTCATAATCTCTTTTCAAAATCACTTCAGCAGTTTATTAAACATAATGGATTTTCTGGACATCATAGCATTAAAACACAATTGATCACATTCTTCCATCTTTCAATAAATTCTATATACTACAGTACATTTCATACAATACTGAACTGTACATGATGCATCCAAAGTAAAGAAAAACGTAAAAGGTCAAAAGGAAGCAAAATCTTTCAATCCTCAGTAGACAGACAATTAGTGTCAGAAGTCTGGATAACTATTATGCTTGCTTCCTAACAGTAACTAGATAGGTGGTGGGCACAAAGGAAGAAACACATGAATTTGTCAGAAGGGCATGGTGTTAATCAAGGGAACATTTAATTGGAAAAAGTTAGATGGGCAAAGGTAGCCTAGATAAGCAGTTCATTGCAATTTTTCAGGGTAGTTTCTTAAAATGGCATTCCCTGGAGACAACCAGGGAACAGACTAAATTTAACACAATACTTAAACTGAAGTCTTCAGCCCTGCTACCAGTCTAGTGAAATTATTCTAAGCCAACTCCAAGCCATTTTAAAGACTGGGGCCCAAACTTTTGAAATGAGCACGCCAGTCAATATTCCAAACGAGATATACAAATTGCAAAAACGCAGCAGCTTGCTATCTTCACGTACTTTGATGATTGGATTTCAGATACAAGTAAACCATTCATTTCACTGCAGAAGTATAGTTTAGAATCTATAGATTGAGCTCCAATTCCCTGTTTCAGTTATACAAGACTCAACATGCTTATACTCTTTACCCCATTCCTTTGCTAATATTGAAAAATTGTCAGAAGTACCTGTAAATTCATCCATCCCTATCTTAGCAGGATCAGGTTGTGGCACTGGATGGAGCACATGTGGAGAATCAGTAACTGGTAGTTCATAGTCTGAGATTGAACTGAATGCATTGCGAGTGTCAGAGGTTGACATCTCATGGTCTGCTGGGGATAATGAAGGAATCCAAATACAAGATTCTTAATCAATAGTGAAAACAATCTCTGTACTAGTTTGAGGAACATAGTTGTATTCCTGAACAATGTTGTAGTATTCTTTTATTATAGTCATTAAACACAGTTAAAACTAATCAAATACAGCACACAATACATTTCATTGAATATTCAATTTAACTGTGCATTAATTCACTCAGCATTATTGAAAAAGATTCATACAACACTGAAATAGCAACAGACACTCAATGCACAAACATCGCTTCCACTCCGTAAACATTAATTGTTATCCATTAAAGTTCACACCATAGTGAATGTGTTTACTTTATAGCACTCTCTAAACTTTGAGATCAAGTATTTTGACCAAATAAACCACCGTGATAAACAAAAAAATCTTAATCTCCATGAAATGTAGTACCTTGCTCATTTTTTGCACTTTATGCAATTAGAATAAATGCCTTGCAAACATTCATAACAATGTGATATAATAACGGATAGTCCGTGTAGCAATACTGCTGCCACCATATAAACCAAACTCATTCAATAAAATAGTACACAGTCTTGATGGGTTAATAGTTTCTAGTTAAGCTGAGCTTGAAAGCTCAATTAAATATCAATGTTGACAAAAAAATCCAATAAAAGGAAGTAAGATACATATGATCCAGGAGGTAGGCAGAAGATTGCTCATTTCATGTTCTGTGCCACAACACTGAACTGTATGTGACTCAATATACTATCGAACTTATTTAATTGTAAAAGTGCGCCATAGCACCTACAGCATGTATCAGAATCTTGCATTAATACAAATATCAACATTCATCTATTTTTATTTACTCTATTCATGAGTTCATGTTCCAGGTAGAATAATAGTATCAGAAATACCTGTTTCTTCTTTCTCCGTTATGTCTGCAGGCTCAGATTCTAGAATTGGTTTGAATATATTAGGGGTGTCAGTGACAGGCAGTTTATATTCTGAGATTAAATTGAAGACATTAGGAGTGTCAGGAGTTGGTACATGATGGCCTGCAGGGGGGAAGAGGGAATATAATGTCTCTTGAAAATAACTCCAGAGATTTATTGATGAATATTTTTGATTCACACTCAGCCTAAACCTAACCCTACTATGATACTGAAACACAACAGGTCTATTTTTTTTTATTAGCATTTAATAGGATTCCAGTGTAGTTACACATTTTGTGTCTAATTCATACTTCATAAATAATAAACTCTACATAATGCTTCTGAGATAACTGAATGAATCAAAGGATGAAACAGCACTGGCAATGGTCACAATCTTTCAATCCATAGTGGATCAAAGTTTGTGTTAGGACACTGCATGTTCACTAAAGTTATATTCGAGAAAAGTTTAAGGAGAAACTAGAAGACTACAGAACAGTGATGGGAGTTACTGAAAACCACTAATAAGTAAAAAAGTAAACTTTCATTTTGAAACCAAAGGAGGAACAAAGAAACTCCAACATCACCTTTTTAAAATACTAATTATGCCCGACTAACTGAATAGCATTGTGATGAGGTAACCAAAAAGGATTGGTGAAGGCAGTGTCGGAGATGTATATCTGAAATTTCCAAATGCATTTGAGAACTTTAAACGGGAGTTGGCTCAGGCAGCAAAGCAGATCATAAGACAGAGGTATGTGGAAAAATTCTTGTCAACTCTATTTCAACTGAAATCTGAAACCGGAGTCCTTTGTTAACCAACTTCCATGTCAGAGTTAAATGTTTCTCCCTATGTATACCAAATGCTCAGACTTTTGAATGTAAGTGTTCCATTTTCCTTTCACTTTTTTCCTAAGAAAACTCATCCTAGCATCTCCAGCCTCTCCACAATGCTTCATCCCTGATACCATTCTAATGAATTTATTCTCCACTCACCCCAAGACCTTACAATCCTCCTTAAATCTGGGGCCTAAACTTCATACAATGAGCGTGCTAATCAAATAATCCAAAACAGATGAGCAAATTATGTAACACCCACAAGAAATGCAGCAGTTAGGGCTCTTCATATATTTATACAATGTCAAACAGCGTATTGCATACACAACTAAACCATTCATGTAACTGTAAAAGTGTGGCATAGAATCTGCAATGTACTCCCTACTGGCTTTTGCAGCACAACCCTTGACACACTTATACTGTTTATTCCATTGCTTTATCCACAGCAAAAAAAAACCAAAAGTATTGTTAGAAGTACCTGTAAATTCATCCTTCCCTATCATAGCAGGTTCAGGGATTGAACTGATGACATGCAGAGAGTCAGTGACTGGCAGCTCATAGTGTGAGAGTGGACTGAGTATATTGTCAGAGATTGGCATCTTATGGTTTTCTAAGGATAAGAAAGGATCCATTTACAAAATCTTAATTTCTGGTGAAAGTAATCCCTTTTTTTGATGCATGTAGTTATATTTCTGGGCATCAATGAAGCACTGTTGCACTATTCTGTCAGCATGATAATTATTAAATACATTTTAAAGTTAAATAAGAACACACACACACACACACACACACACACACATTCCATTCAATACATGTTGAGCTGGATCATATGTTTTTTTGGTTAAGCACAAATTATACCGAGATTTTTGGAGGGATTCTCACTGAGAGTTCATGAGATTTCTTGCTGTATCTTATCAAAAGTGGCTTATTAACTACCTAGCCAACCCACCCAATTTTAACCCATCTTGTGACGTGCCATTCCCAGAACAACTCACCATCCATCAGAAAACTGCTGAAAGACCGGTGCCCTCACACCCAACTCTTCTTTAAAAGGTTGCATTGGCAATTTTGCATTACCTCTGACTGGCAAGGTAATGACACAACAGTCATAAGACCATTCTGCTCACATAGACATCTCAAATACGATCCTATCCTCTTGTCTTAGTCACCATTTAACAACCAGGCTGCACAGTTTACCTGTCTTTAGCTACATCCCAATTATTACATTCCGAGTCTGCTACTCTGTCCCCAGTGTCTACTGGAGACCAGCAACATGTCACTAACCAGTAAGGGAACATCACATACAAGCAAATCAGACAATTCCAAACATGAACTTGTATTGACAGCCAACAAAAGTGAACCAAATGGTGACACTATGACCAATCCAGGATCGTCTTCTGTACCCAGCTCTTATTGTTTAGAACCTGGAGTCAATCAGCTCTATTCTGCTTTGTCGTGCCCAACTCAGCTAACCTGTTATCAATAAGGAAAGCTTGCTGTAGCTCAATATCCTCATCCTTCTCCTCAGACACTACATCTGCTCCCATAGTTCCTCAGCATCTATTACATTGCTTCATTCCCTGCACAGATCATGCAGAATACACATGACATGACAGTGTGACTTGCTCTGTTCGCATTATATTGGAGGGCCCAGCTGACTGACCAACATATTACAGTGCCTGCTGCAGTCTGGCCCATTTCCCATCCCAGACCCACAATCATTTAAATCAATACTGTTCATCATTGTACATCAATGAGATATGACCACAGCGATGTTCCCCTCATCCCACAGCAATTTTAGAAGTTTCACAAGTGAAGGACGTTTTGGCCAGCAGTTGGCTTATTTTAAGTCATTGCCAACATTAGATCCCCAATTACCAATGGGTTGGTGCAATCTGCTTTTAATCAGCATTTGTCACCTAAGCCTGTTCACTCTGCATGCATTGTACATGGGTTAAGGAATTATTGCAAATTAAATGTACCTGGAGTTTGCAAGAAAGTATTTGTCCATGCAACGTCTTAGTGTCTAGATATGAATCCTGCACTTTCGCCCTTCAAATTGACACTGACTTCACTCACCCTGGACATTGTCCCAGCTGTTTTTCAGCTTAATTTAGTATCAGCAGGGAATGCAGCCTGCAGTGGATGGTTCACTGAGCATAGTGGGGCTTAATTTCCAATGCACTACCTCAGTGAGGCATGATAGAATTCTAATGCAATTACATTTTGTGGCTAGTAATATATTATACATAATATTAAAGTCTGCCTAATGCCTGAGAGATTGTTGAAAAGAGGCCAAATGTAGAAATCTCTCAGGCAGTGGGTCACAATCTTGCAACTCTCATTGCACACAGGACTAGTGTCAGAAGACTGGATGATTGCTAATTTATACTCAAGAAAGGATTAGAAAGATATTAGCAAATTAAACAGCAGCCAGCCTAACATCAGGTGGAAAACTTACTGAGAGCCATTAATAAGGACAAAATAGGCTTTCATTTGGAAATGCATCAGTGAAGCAAGAAGATCCAACACAACTTTTTAAAGGGCTAAATAAAAACCAAAAGAACTGCGGATGCTGTAAATCAGGAACAAAAACAAAGTTGCTGGAAAAGCTCAGCAGGTCTGGCAGCATCTGTGGAGGAGAAAACAGAGTTAGCGTTTCTGGTCCGGTGACCCTTCTTCAGAACCTTCGGGTCACCAGGCCTGAAACGTTAACTCTG
>JAHRHZ010000061.1:4756917-4779718 GCA_024137785.1 Ginglymostoma cirratum | reverse complement strand
AGCTCAGCAGGTCTGGCAGCATCTGTGGAGGAGAAAACAGAGAACTGTTCTGAGGAAGGGTCACCGGACCCGAAACGTTAACTCTGGCAGCATCTGTGGAGGAGAAAACAGAGTTAACGTTTCGGGCCTGGTGACCCGAAGGTTCTGAAGAAGGGTCACCGGACCAGAAACGCTAACTCTGTTTTCCCCTCCACAGATGCTGCCAGACCTGCTGAGCTTTTCCAGCAACTTTGTTTTTGTTTTTTTAAGGGCTAACTGTGTCCAAAGTAACTGGCTTGTTCAATGTGGTAAACGAGAAGACTGGCCAAGTTAACGAAGTAGATGCATGTCTGGAATTTCCCAAGGCATTCAGCGAAGTGCCATTCAAGGGGTCTGTTGAGATGAAAGTCAATGGAATTAAAAATGCAGAAGTGATATGGATAGAAAGTGCTGTAAAGCAGTAGGTGATTGTAGGTGAATGTTTCACAGTCTGGGATTTGGTTTTCAGTGGTGTTACCCAAGGGTCAGTTTTGTGTCCATTACTCTTTCCAATTGTTATACATGAGCAATGTTAAAATGTTTATTGATGGAACAAAACTTGACAAAAGAATAGATCATGCTGAGAACATGCATTGGTGCAAAATGACAGAGTGGTGAAATGGCAGACATATTGTGGGTGCTTAGAATAGTGATCTGACATATTTTGATCCAATTTTGAACGACTTTATGTTTTAAATAATATAACATTGAAACATGTCGAATAAGCAAAAGACCTACCACCTATACATATAAATTCTTAAATCTGAAAAGCCAGCTAATAAACTTGTTAAAATAGCATTTTGATTACTTGGATTTATACAAAGACAAATAAGACATAAATGTAAAGGGAACATTAAAATGCACTGAATAACCCTCTGCTAAAGTATTGTAGTCAATTCTGGGCATGAAACTGGAGAAGAGCTTTAAAAGGGTTTTAAAGTTTCAAAGGAGAAATACCAGAATGTTGTGAGGATTGAGGCACTTCCATATAAGGAAACATATACTTTACACTGCAGTGAATGGGTTTCACACAAGACTAAACCAAACACTGATTTGACTGCAAAAATGTTGAACAGCATTCACAGATTTTGCCCGAACTGTCTGGTATGGTAGCACAATCTTCAAACATTACTTTATTGTTTAGCCTATTACTTTGCACATGCCAAATACACATATTAGTGAAAGTACCTGTAAGTTCATCCTCTCCTATCTTAGCAGGGTCAGATTCTGATACTGAATTGAGCATATATGAGGAGTCAGTGATTGGCAGCTCACGATTTGAGATTAAAGTGAACACATTGTGAGAGGTGGGCACCTCACGGTCTGCTGTGGATAAAAAGGAAGCCAGTCATGAAATTCTTAACCTCTAATGAAAATTGTATTGCCTTAATTAATATTACTATACTTGTGGACATCACTTTAGAACTTCTGAGATAATAAGGTGTAGAGCTGGATGAAGACAGCAGGCCAAGCAGCATCAGAGGAGCATAAAAGCTGACGTTTCGGGTCTAGGCCCTTCTTCAGAAAACTTCTGCAATGTCACACCATTATAATAACCATTTAATTCCTTCCAAGTAACCAAATGTTGTACATATTCTTTTTACTTTTGGTACTAAACCAAATGATAAATTATACTCAGTGCATAAAGCAATTAATTCAACTTCCTTCAAAACAATTCATATAAATACCAATATGCTAACAGACACTCAATTCAGCAAAAAAATCACTCCGTGATGTAAAAACGAACTATTATCCAAACAACGCAACAATACATGATGACAGATTAACAGACACTTTAGAGCAAAACAAAGTCTTTAAACCTTGGGAAATAGCATGCTGAACAAATAATCCAGAAGTGAAAAGAAATGCACAGTGATTTGCATAATCTATGTGTTCTGTGCAACAATTGTCTTCCATAACGGTTCATGTGATAGATACGAAAACAGATACCCCATGCAGTATCATTGCTTCCACCACATAAAGCTAATTACCATCCAACAAACATTGTGACAGTGCAGCTTGAAAGTCTCCCTCACGCCAAGCACATCCACAAAGCTTCATGAAATAAGGTGTCGACCAAAGAATATGCAAAATGCCTAAATTTCAGTGCATTACCTATTTCATTTGCTACAACACTGAATGAGTTGCATGCGAGGCAATGTACTGACTATCACACATATTTAATGGTAAAAGTGAGGCATAGCACCCACAGCACGTGTCAGAATCTTCTTTTGCATTAACACATAACTCAACATGCATCTCTTATTACTTATTCCATTCGAGAGTTCATGATCCAGGCAGAATTAGTCTCAGAAATACCTGTCAGTTCTTTCTCTGCTATCTCTGCAGGTTCAGATTCTAAGATTGGTTTGAATACATTAGGGGTGTCAGTGATCGGCAGTTTATGTTCTGAGATTAAATTGAAGACATTAGGAGTGTCAGTAGTTGGCACATGATGGTCTGCAAGGGATAAGAAGGAAGTCAGATACAAATTCATCCTTCTTGAAAATGACTTGAGGTTTATTGACAGAAATATTTGATTTGCTAATATATTAGTGCATTGAAATACTATTGAGTTTAATTGTTCATTATCTCTTTAAATAGATTCTATTGGAATTACATATAGTATTCCATGAAACGTATTCATAAGTTTACAAAGCTCTACACGATGCATCTAAGATTGTTGAAAGAAGCAAAAAGGTAGAAACAGCGCAGGCACTGGTCACACTTACAATTCTCGTTGAACTGGAAGATTCCTAATGTCATATAAAAGAAAGGTTTAGGGACAAACAAGGAAACTACTGATCAGACATTTGACATTGGTGGTGGGGTTGTTACTAGACACCAAAGGAAATTAGCCTTGTTCCATTACCTTTTCCAATTATTAAAAATGAGCTCCATGCAGTCGCAGGGAGCAATAAGTTTACCGATGACACAGAACTTGTCTAAATAATAGTTCATTTTGAAGACAGTTAGTAGATGGCACAGACAGCATGGGAAAAAAGGGCAGAAGCATTATTAGTGTGGAAAACTTTGAAATGATGCACTTTTAGGGATGACTAATTTTGAAAGACAATGACCTACAAACACCATAACTTTGAAATGTCTCTGTAAGCAAAAATGTTTTGCCACACACAAAGAAAAATCTCAAATCTGGAAGGTCATTAGATAATGTGGCTAAAAACAAAAACAAGTTTGGGTTCCTTGCATTTGCACATGGAAGAACAGAATATAAAAGCAACATGTTCATTCTAGAAGATTATAAATCATAGATTAGGACACTGCTGAAGAATTGTGGACAAGTCTAGGTGTGACAATTGAGGAAGGTTGTTTGGGTCTCAGATCAGATACAAAGAAAAGGGTACAGAGGAGAAATACCAAAATGTTACCAGGAACTTCAGTCATGAGGAGAAGTTTGAAAATTTAGGACTGTTCTCTTTGAACAGACAAGATAATAATGCTTTCTAATAGACATTTTGAAGATGACCACCACTTAGTGGATAGAGGAAAAAATGATTTCTTTTGGTGTGTGGTCAATGACAAGTGATCATAGATTCAAAATAATTTGCAAATGTTCTAGAGGGTACTTCTTCTTATTTTCAAAGGCAACTGGGAGGCTGTGTGTTCCGGATGCAATTCACTTAGTCAAACTGCCATCCTTGATGGAAAACAAACTTTATTCTTACACTTTGTTAAAATACAAACAAAAGAAAGAAGAATTGGAATAACTTAACTCTATGGGAAATCTTAACAGAATAATAGATTACTTAAACTACCAAACAGCAACTGTTCCAATGTGTATTCTCCCATTAATGCACTCTTGGCAAAGATAAATTAATTAACAGATTGTGTCACACACAATTCTAGCAGCAGGAAGAGAACCCAGCTTTTAGCTGTAACAAAGAGAGGAATAAAAAGTTTCCAAATCCAGTTTCAAGACCCCAATAATGACTGAAAGTTAAACGATAATCCTGGTTCTGTGGGACTTGACCCTTCCCCTTCATGCTGTTTCTATTGTTTCAACTGTTAAAAAAGACCCAAGGCATCACAAGCTGTTTACTTTATTAGATTGGAACAAGCTGCTCCGTACCTCTGTCTCAAACTTTCTTCATAAAAACAAACAGGACAAAATACACCTCTTAAAGTCATAGGATTGTCACAGGTGACCCTCACGTTAACCCACCATCAGTCATCTCTCTCTGATGAGAAAGTAGCCCTATGGACCTTTGGAATATGGCAGCTTTACCTTTAGGTTAGATATTAGGCTGTGCTGACATGCCAGAAAATGCACACAATGCTTTGAACATTAAAATCATCAACCAGCAGCACTGTACTCAAGAGAATATCTAAGGCAAGATTCTATTATTTTTAAAGTGAACAATTGTTAAAACAAATATAGATGTGGAAGGAATATTCATGTATACTAGCACTCATGTCATGAACTGAACCATGAGTGCATTCTGTTACATAGCATGTGAGAAAGTGAATAGCAATTAAAATAAAAAGGCTTTGTCTTATAAAATAATGCTATAACATTCAGCCTATGAGATAGAAATTATTGGGAGGACTACTTGTGACATCTTTCTACTTTAGGTTATTAATTTTAGCTACTGAATTTGGATTGACCACATCGCAAGTGTCAGGGGTTGCAATTATGACAAGCTGGCATTGTGTCTCTGTTAAAAGGTAAGGCAAGACAGAGATGCTGTGAGCATCCAAGCAACGTGCATTAGCATTAGGAAAGTGAGAAATCCTATATTCACCTTGGTCAACTCCATGAGATGGGTGGCCTGTACCTGTGCACAAGTTATCATTAAAAGCAGTCTAGCAATGAAAAGTGCAAATGTGACCCAAAGTAAAGCACTGCAGTGCAACACTGTATTGTGAGCAAGTGAGAGGTATGCCATGATGGTGCGGAGAGTCTACTACATCTTTAACATAAGCATTTGAGGAAGGGGAGATCAGTATATCAAATTCAGGTACTGATTAAATGGTAGAGGAGAGGATTTAATTGTAATGGACAACAAAAGACTCAAAAAGGTAACAATATCTTTAGCCAATTTAATAGAACATGTCAATACAACTACAGAATGTATACAAAGAGTTATAAAATTGAAGTCAATTTTCACTGACATTTGCTAAGCAAAGAGCTTCCTAATGAAATGGGCTTTTCCAAAGAGGCATAGGAGACTGGCAGTACTAAAGTAGATAAATCACCCATATCTGCTAAACTGTATCTATTACATGCTTCTGCTCTTTGGCACACAAGTAACCTTGAGCTGTAGCTTCACCAGGTTGGCACCTCACTTTTAGCCGAACCTGGTGCAGCCTCTCCTATGCCCTCCTGCACTCTCACTTAACCAAGGTTGATCCCCTATCTGGATAGTAATGGTACAGTGGGGATGTCAGGTCATGAGGTTAAAAATTATGGTTGAATATAATAGGCTCCAGCTGATGGCCTACAGCACTTCTCAGATGCCAGATTTGAGTTGCTTGATAATGTTATGAATCTATCCGATTTAGCACAGTGGTAGTGCCACACAACATTATAGAGAGAATACTCAGGGTGAAGATAGGACTTTATCTTCAAATAAACTATGCAATGGTCACTCCTACCTATTATTTCATGTACATATGCATCTGCAGCAGGTAGATTGGTGAGGACTATGTATGTAGAGAGCCCTAATTGGGAGGGTGCAACACTGGACCTCCTCTTGGAAACAACGTCGGGCAAGTGACTGAAGTGTCAGTCGGAGAGTACTTTGGGCCCAGTGACCATAACCGTCTTAGTTTTAACATAGTAATGGAAAAAGATAGGGCAGGGCCACAGGTTAGGATGCTGAACTGGAGCAGGGATAATTTGGGGGCCATTAGGCAGGATCTAGCAGTGGTCGATTGGGTGAGTCGTTTGAAGGAAAAGGAACGACTGGCAAATGGGAAGCTTTTAAAGGGGTGATATTGAGAGTCTAGGGTCAGTACGTTCCTGGTAGGGTGAAGGGAAAAGCTGGCAGGTTTAGGGATATTGAGGGTCTGGTCAGGAAAAAGAAGAAGGCATACATTGGGTTTCAGCTATCAGGCTCAAGTAAATCCCGAGATGACCATAAAAAAAAAAAAAAGAGTGTAGGTACACACTTAAGAGGGAAATCAGAAGAGCAAAAAGAGGATAGGAGATGGATCTGCCAGATAAGGTTAAAGACAATCCCAAGAGGTTCTATAGCTATATTAAGAGTAAAAGGGTGGCTAGGGAGAGAATAGTTCCCCTTATAGATCAGCATAGCCGTCTACGTGTGGAGTCACAGGAGATGGGGAGATTTTCAATGAAATTTACTTCATCATGGATGCTAAGGAAATAAGGGAAACAAGCGAGGATGTTTTGGACTGCATACATATTACAGAGAGGAGATGTTTGCAGCCTTAGTGCGCATTAAAGGGGATAAATCCCCTGGGCCCGATCGAGTCTGTCCTCGGACTTTGTGGGAGGCTAGAAATTGCAGAGATTTTTGCTTCATCTTTAGCTGCTGGTAAGTTTTGGAAGACTGGAGGATGGCTAATGTTCCTTTGTTTAAGAAAGGTAGCAAAGACAAGCCAGGGAACTACAGACCAGTGAGCCTGACATCACTGATGGGCAGGTTATTGCAGAGGATACTGAGGGAGAGGATCACCCAGCATTTGGATAGTCAAGGATGGATTTGTGCATGGAAGTCATGTCTGACAAATCTTTTAGAGTTTTTCGAAGAGGTAACCAAGAGGGATAGATGAGGGTAGGGCAGTGGTTGTTGTCTGTATGGGCTTTAGACAAGGTCCTGCAGAGCAAGCTAGTCATGAAGGCTGGGTCGCATAGGATCCAGGGAGAACTAGCTAATTGGAGTCAAAATTGATTTGATGGTAGGAAGCAGAGAGTGATGGTTGTAGGTGGTTTCTTGGACTGGAGGCCTGTGACTAGTGGTGTGCCATAAGGGTCAGTGCTGGGTCCTTTACATAAATGATCTGGATGTGAATTTACAAGGCTTGATTAGTAAGTTTGCAGATGAGACAAAATTAGGAGGTATCCTTTAAAGCGAGGAAGGTTATCAAAAATTACAGAGTGATCTTGATCAGATAGGGAAGTGGGCTGAGGATTGGCAAATGCAATGCAGTACAGATAAATGTGAGCTGCTGCACATTGGAAAGTCAAACCAAGGTAGGGCTTACACAGTAAATGGTAAAGGTCCTGAGGAGTGTTGTGGAACAGAGGGACTTAGAATTACAAGTACATAATTCATTGAAAGCAGTGTCACAGGTAGATAGGCTGGTGAAGAAGGCTGGCTTCATCGGCTGAGGCATTGAATATAGGAGTTGGAACATTATGTTATAGTTGTATTTGTTGTTGATGAGACCACACTTGGAGTATTGTGTACAGTTTTGGTCACCATGTTATAGGAAAGACATACTTAAACTGAAAAGTGTGCCAAGAAGATTTACAAAGATGTTGCTCAGACTAGTAGGCCTGAGTTATAGGGCGAGATTGGCCAGGACAAGACTTTATTCCTTGGAACATAGGAGAATGAGGGGTGACCTTATCGAGGCATATAAAATCATGAGAGGCACAGGTAGGATGAATGCATATAGTCTTTTTCCCCACAGATGGGAAATTAAAAACTAGAGGGTATATGTTCAAGGTGAGAGGGGAAAGATTTAAGGAGGACCTGAGGGGCACCTCATGGAATGGGCTGTCAGAGAAAGTGGTTGAGGCAGGTACAAGAGCAACATTTTTAAAAAAACATTTGGATAGGGGGGCATGGATGGGAAGAGTTTAGAGGGATGTGGATCATATGCAAGCAATTGGAACGAGCTGAGTGGGCACTATGGTCAGCAACCTCAAGGTCTATTAGGTTTCTCTCTCCCCACCTGCAACAGGCCCATTCTACTAGCTATGTCCTTTAAGACTCAACAGGGTTCGTCAGTGGTGGTTTATTGGGCCATTATTGGTGATAAAAATTGAAGTCCTCCACGTAGAGTGTGTTCTGAGTCTTTGCCACCTTGGTGCTTTCTCTAAGGTTATTCAAATGGATATTGTCTTAAATATTATGCATTCTGTGAAAAATCAA
The DNA here is from genome assembly GCA_024137785.1 of Ginglymostoma cirratum. NCBI lineage: Eukaryota > Metazoa > Chordata > Chondrichthyes > Orectolobiformes > Ginglymostomatidae > Ginglymostoma > Ginglymostoma cirratum. The sequence continues at coordinate 4,771,613 of JAHRHZ010000061.1, read as the reverse complement.
TAATGGAAGGAAACATAACCTAAAAAGTAACAACACACAGATTGCAGAAAGTTTCTCTCCTATTGATCCAAATGTCTCAGTACCGTACAAGATGTACATTTATGCACAGATCTATTGAAGGAGAACCACCTTTTCTATTCCAGAGTCAGTGGGATTATGAAAGATGGAAACATAGCAACCTAAATTTAGTATTGGCTGATGAAGATGAAAAAATCAACAACAGTACAGCTGGTTTGACTTGGGATTTACATTTCTTCTGGGACATTTACAGCCATTACAGTAAGGATAATCTCCCCAGGCAGAAATAATTTAATCTTTAATGTCTCACATTCTTAAACCAATGTCCATTTCATGGTTTTGAAATCAACAGGTCAAGGCACATGAATTTTCTATAATTTTCTCAAAAGTATGGCTGGAAGCTAATGAAGAGTTAAGCAAGAAATAATGGAGGAGAAATTAGATTAAGCTTGGACTCAGGCAGAATGTTGGTGATCTTCTTGCTATGCATGCTTAAATCAGGAGTTCACCACATTTTGGGCCTCCTTTTTCATGTCAATATTACAGGCAACTGTGGGCACCCATCAGGTAATCTGAGGCAGCTTTTTGACTTGGTTAGAACCTATTTTGGCTGAATGCCATGCCAGCAGCTGCGCTAGGGTAGGTCCTGGCAGTCAGGAGGAGGGTGGCAACAGAGTTATAACGTTGATCCAGTGACTGGAGAAACAATACTTTTTCTTTTCCAAAGAATACTGATTCAGTCTAGCCCAAAGCTAGAATGAGTTTAAACATGCTTTAAGCACTGCCCAGTGTACATGGAACATGTGCCTAAGGTTCTTATAATCTGCGCAGTGTTATGGCATTTTCCTCAGGAAGTGGTTACAACTATGCCTTATATCTGCTGTTAGAATTAAGCATCTCATTGAAAATAATGTCAGTTATTATCAAACTGCCAATTCTGCCTCCCATTCTAAGCAAAAACAGCTACTGGTCTACAATAATCCATCCCCATTTTGAATGGGTGCCTCAAAGTGCTTTCGTTGGTGATTGCAAATTTGAGGTTGTTCCTTAGCACAGATGTTGCAAAAAATGCATTAATGTAAGTTATTTAATTTAATTTGTAGATGGCGCAGGAAAAATGAAAGAAAGTGCATTAACAGGCAGTCACTTGCCATATTACAAATTCATCAAGGACAAAGAAAAGAGATAATAGCCTTTATCCTCCCATGCAAAATGAAACATAAAGAAGCTGTATAGCCCATCGGCAAAGATGTCTGGGAATTAAATAAAAAGTGGATTTTATGAAAAGACAAAAGCTACAACATGAACTATTCTGGTTCTCATGCAGTGATGCAATTCTTCCTATCATTTGCAAAATTCTGGACAATGCCTGCAATGGCTTCATTCAGATCACAAATACAGAGTGAAGTAGGAAGTACAGATTGTTAAAACAACTCCAGATAGTTTCTTTTTCAAATATTTAAATACCTTCAGAGCTTGGCAGTTCCAAACATTTCATCCATTTCTGACACACTTTTAACAATCACAGAGTGTATTTGAAGACTCCCAAACAGTACCTTACCAAAAGGTTATCCTACCTCTTCAGAGAATTCTAATAAACTTAGAACTTTTCATACCAAATCTTAAGTACACAAGGCATATTACCATCCCCTTCTTCCAACAACCAGGTGAGCCTGAAGGCAGCTGCACTTTAAAGTATGCAGTTACCTTTATGAAACTTGGATGTGTAATGTTTGTCTCTACCCTATGCATAAACAGTAGGAGGTAAGTTCACAAGGGAGACTTTAGACCTTCAGTTTCCACTGCCATTTTTGCTGACATATAGAGCCTCTCCAGATGCATAAAAATTCAGGACCACATATTACTTTACCAACTGAGGAAATTTCTCCCGTAAGATCCAGTATTCTAGATAATGCTCAACAGATATTCAATACTCATCCTGGGGGACAGTGCTTACTCATCTCTCAACAATCCCTGCACATACACGATTCTCTGCTTTCTAAATTTTGGCTCATGTTAATATTTTTCAAGATTTTTTTTTAAATGAAAGAGGGATCTCTTACCACTAATAAAGACAAATCAACTGAAATATTTTAAGATCGTATTCTTGCTGAGATAAAATGCCTTGTCAAATAAACCTCAAGTAGAAAAAGTTTTCAGAGAGGAGTCCAAAAAAAGTGTCATTTTGCTTTTACTGTAAAAGTATAACCAATTGTTCAAAGTTGGAAAATTTAAAATTTGAAATCTGTCCCATTCATAACTTCACATGTGAAGTTAATTCAGCCATTCCACACAAGCATAGCACGATAGTTAAATGTATAATGCCCAAACCTCAGGTCATCCCCATTTAACCAAACTAGTTCACTGGGTCTGCTCCATAGAGTATGCAGTGACTTCCTTCATCAACTCACAGCCATGCAATCTCTTCGGAGTGTTAAGTAAAAGACTATCCATTTAGGCAGGTATTCTGGGGAATTTGTCTTACTAGCAGAATTAATGAGTTCAATTCAATATGACAGGAACAATGGTTAATAGTTATTGACAAGTAAACAATTCATCTCAAGCATACAACTGGACAATACTAATCTTGCACTACATTCCTCTCAATTTAGAAGATAGTTCTGAGCTACCTATCAGGAAACAAGTTTCACAAAAGATCTTAATGTACTTCTATGCAAAATATATTCCATTAGTTAGGAATCTACTGCATGTAAACATACCCATCAAAATCGTTACTAGCCATCGCATATTTTGAGTTAAGGATGTTGATTACAGATTAGCAATTGTCATATTTCACACAAATGAAAATCAAAGTCAGTTCATGTGTCTTATTGTGAGTACCTTTGGATTGTTTTGTGTCCATGACATCAAGTGGAGTTGTTTTTAAATTGTTGACAGGTGTATTGCTGGAGAATGGTGCCTCAAATTCTGGAACTTAGTTAAAGAATACAAATAAAACATTTCTGTGATCAGCTCAACTACTGTGCACAATAGCACCTACAGTGGAAGATAAACACTGTAGCTTGCCTAATATCATGCCTAATTTATCAGCTACAAAAACAGATGCTGTGGCAAGCATGGCAGAATATAATATGAAGCCAAGCAGTCCACTGAAGTAATCCACCTATAATCAGTTTTAACAATTTATAAAAACATTCCATTTCATTTCCATGCAAAGTTGAGACTTATTAATATAGTTCATGCAAATATGACCTTTTAATCTGATGGGAGGGCTCAATCTGTCAGAACTTCAGAACAGCAGAATCATTGTTCTTGAACATACCTTCGAGCGACACAGACTCAACTTTTTTTCTAATTTATCATTCTGCATTACTATGTGATACTGATTGGAACAATTCAGAACTTCAAGGGTATGGAAGTGTATGGCTGAGTTATACTGACAAAGTGACATGTGCTGCATTCCAATGGTGTACGTGTCATCTTCAGACAAAGTGAATATCCATGCTATCCATACATTTTTATGTACTACCTGAAATCTGCTTCCTTTGTGTAGAATCAAATTCATAATTTTTTTTTGACGTGGTAGGTGATGAATCGACATTGAGGTGAATCTCAGGTTCTGTAATTTAGTAAGAGAAAATGAAAAGCAAATTCTGTCATAAAAACATAAAAGTAAAGTAGCAGGAGTAAGGCCATAATCAAATCTGCACCTCCCTTCAATAAAATTACATGTGAACATCCACATCAAAACCACTTTACTGCCCAATCTCCATAGCCCTTGACTCCTTTGGTACATGAAAGTTGCAGTCTTGAATATACCAGACAACTGTGCATTATTAACCTTCCAGGAGACAGAATTTAGAATATTCACCACTCTGAAATTTCTCCTCTCATATTTCTTAAATGGTTGAGCTCTCATCCTGAGACAATGGCCTCCTGGTCAAGGAAAACAACATCAACATTGGCAAGCCCTCAAAATTGATCATTTCTCATTCTTCTAATCTTCAGAAAATACAGGTCCATTCCACTCAATCTCTATTCATAAGACTGCCCCCTCAGCCTAAAATCTATATAACAAATCTTTGCTACAATGGGAAGTATATTCTTCCTAGATAAGGAAACAGACACTGTATAAGGTACTTTAAGTGCGGTGTTGTCAAATGAACGAAAATGCCAATTGATATGCTGCCAAATGGCAGAAAATAAAGTCATTTTTCACATTATAAGTTTACTGGCAAATGAAAACATTAAATAAAAAGTGAACTCTAATGCATGTGAACAAACAATGCATTTAGTGAACGAAGTACAGAGGGCTGACATATTATGTCATAAAAACAGACAAGAGTAAATATTAAACCCTTATTTATATCGATTCATTGTTTTGCTATTTTGTTTCTTTTTTTTATGATTGTATAATAAACAAACAATTGTGCTTTGTAAAATAGGTCACCAAGTGCCAATACTGCATATTTAGAGAAAACTGAACATATTTGAGTGGGTTGTTCTGTTAGCAGTAAACTAATTTATTTGAAAAAAAATCTAAATGCCAATTTGATTTTATAACGAAGTTGAACTCAATTACTGAGTTAAAGAAGCTTAACAAATTTAATTAATTAAACTTAATTAAAGAAACTGTTCACTAATTGGATGGCACACAGCACAAAATTGAAATCTCAGCAAACAAACTTCTTGTTATTGTAACATGAAATTTCATAGCCTAATAGTCGCCCTGTATTCCTCTAACCCTTGTCTGCAGACAGTGGCCAGATAAAGATCTGTAGTTTTTAAATGGCATTTACTACTCACTATAACAAAGTCTCCAGAGTTGCCTAATATGATCTAAGCATATAAACTGATTTAAGTCGAATATGAAAGAAACCAATAGAAAGTGAAAGGAGATGTAAAATTTACAAAACAGTTAATCCAACTGAAAGAAGTATCACACACGTTAACTTCAAGTTGATGAAGACAATGCAAGAAATATACAATCATACAGATGCAAATGCTAAAATGAAAAGGATAGATAGAGACAAAATGAGAACAAATAAAATATATGTCAACAAACTGAATGACATCTTCAAAATGTGTGTTCAACTTTATTTGGCATATGTAATGAAGAAGAGTATGTTGACCCAGCAAAACAGCTCATCCATCCAAGTAAACGATGCTTTCTACAATGAAGTTCATGACTACATCATACCCATAACTACAACTACCTGTGAATTCTTGGTTGTCCATGGCATCAGGTTCAGAGGTCGTACGTAAAGTGATAATATTTGAGATGATGGAGGATAATACCCCATACTCTGCAATGTAGTTTGGAAAAATGAAATAAGTTTTTTGACCACATGGGATTAATGACATCAACTGTAGTAAAAGACATTTATACTTTCCATTTTCAAAACAGTTGATTAATTGTTCAGAAGTGGAAACAGACGTAATGTAATAACCACAGAACAGAGTCTGTAAAACTGGTCTAATGTGAAATTTAACTAGTGAGCATCCTTGACAAAACCATCACAGTTTGACTTCTAAAAAAAATTAGAAGAATTGAATTATGTGCTTATTTTACACAAAGTCTACAAATTGAATTCAAATGAGATTGGGTCCTCAGTTTTGAAAATGTTACAATCTAATTTCCTTTCAATACAAATATTATTTAAACACAAGCCAGCTCGTTTGGACTTTCCTTGTTTAGTCAACATATTTCAGGACATGATCAGCTAAACATTCATACTGCCATTCTAAATCCTGATAGTTGGAGCATATTCTGATTGTTATTTGAACACTGGGCAGCGTCCACTGCAGGACTGTGAGAGAACAATTATTGAGACTTTTCGTAAGTCATAGCATATTTATGGTGTGCATATCAGAGAAAAGGTGAACTAAAATGATGTGAAGCTTTTTTTTTTGAGAGTAAATACCACAACCATGATTATTGGAGCAGAACAATCAACATCTTAGTGCCTGAGAATATTAACTGATGGTAAAAAATGAAGGCAATTGTTTCAATTGCATAAACTTTTGATTAATAATGTTCCTGTGAAGCATCTTGAAAACTTTGTGATGTAAAAAAATGGTATATAAATGCAAGTTGTTTTGTTTTGTGGGTGAAAAATATTATGGCACATTATCCCAAAAGCAAAACAAAGGCATAACTGAACAAATTCAATATTAAAGCTTTAGCTCAGCATCAAAAGTCAAATGTAATCAAAATCTCAAGTTTGCTTTTTAACCAAAGTTTATGTGTTGTTACAATTTCTTTCAATAGCTTGCACCAATCATTAGTGATTATTTAGTACATTGCTAGGGAACGCACCTGAGGCTTTTTCAATCCATTTCCTATAAACATGAAGTTAAAACAAAGTGAACACCAAGTTCTTAAAAAGTTCATAAAATCATGTGGGACATGGATTGGGTGAATAGCCAAGGTCTTTTCCCCAGGGTTTGGGAGTCCAAAGCTCGAGGGCATATTAAGATGAGAGGGGAAAGTTTTAAAAAGAACATGAGGGGTAACAATTTCGTGCAGAGGGTGGTGTCTGTATGGAACAACCTGCCAGAGGAAGTGGTGAAGGTGGGTACAATTATGACATTTTAAAGGCATCTGGATGCATGTATGAATAGAAAGGGTTTAATGGGATATGGGCCAAATGCTGGCAAATAGGACTAAGTCTGGTTGGCGTGGATGAGTTTGGACTGAAGGGTCTGTTTCCATGCTGTATGACTCTATAAGACCAATGTTTTTCAAATTCCACAGCAGGACTCACATTGGATCCATTAAGTTTCCTTCTATGGATGTTTTCCTCCAGGAATCACAATCTTTCTACATCTTTCTCCACAAAAGATACAGGTCTCTGAGTCACTACGGCACTTCCTTTAGCTGATACTCCTGAATTCTTTCAACAATCAACCCAATCTTCTTACTCAACAGTTATTTTCCTACTCAATAGTTGTAACGTTCTCTGCTATAATTATTTGCCTGTTGTCCAATCTTCTTCCAAAATAACACTCAATGCTTGCTACATGCACTACAAGGTTCTTATGATCTCACTGACTCTACGAACATGGAATAGTAAACTTAGGTTTTGACTTGAGCTAGGCAGCAAATTTAAGATGGACCAATTATATATTGTTATTTGCTACTTTAAATTTAGAAAATAATGATGTTAAAACAAATAGTGCATGGAAATTTATGTTGCATACAACACCCTCAAACTTTTAGTTTAAAATATCACATTTTTACATGCAAAGTGTAGCCATTTATGTATCTGATTTATTAAATCTTATATTCATGAGTCAAAAAAATAAAGCACAGTTAAATAAGCCTGAAGGGAAAAGAAAACCAGTATTTTCGTGCAGATCCCTTCTAACAGCAGAGCCCTGGATCACAGTTTCAAAACAGATGGCCACTCCCTCACAGAAAGTAAACGAACAATGGTTTTATAAGGACAGATCTGCTTAATCAGCTAATGTCAGAACAAACAAACAAACAAACAAACAAACAAACAAACAAACACAGTTGTGAGATTAGCCAGCCAAGATCATGAAAAGAAAACAAACTCCACAGAGATAGTTGGGAGTGGAGAGGGCTAAATGACAGATCATGAAAGCAATCAACCCTTCATGTTAAAGGAGAGACATATAGATAGAAAACTACATCATTTGACAGTGATTTTTCAGACATAAAATTTAGATCCTGCTAATTAGGATCGGTTGAAAGATAGAAGCAGAGTGACCAATTTATGGGATGGACAGGAAGGAATGGAAATAAGAATGTAAGAAAGAGAGGAAGAGACTTTTGAACAAAAAGAGAATGGCGTAAGGAGAATACAAGAGAAACGCTATCATGGAACAACAGAATTTATTGGGGGAATGAGGTGATGCATGGTATCTGACCCTATAGGACTCATACTGTATGGCTGCTGTTATGGATTAAAAAAATCTCACTCGATGCCACAATAGATCAATCAACACTGCGTAATTTTATACTACTACTACTTAAAAGGTTACATGGGGTAAAATAGAATTATCAAAAAGCATGTTCATATAAACAGATGTTTGGCAGTACAGAACTTGAATATTGCTGAAAAAAAACAAACATTTTAGAAGCTTTTTTTGTCTTGCTGTCATCAGAACATTTCAGATGAATACAAATTCACGGGGCAAACCAATATTGATACTGCATGAGAACAGTGTGCTGATTAGCAGAGGCATTGCCATGAAGAATGCACCAATTAACACTGATTGAAATTTAACAGCCAAGTTTTGTTTTAATTTTCAACCAGTAGGTTGACTCTGATCGGTCAGGGCCTTGTCCTGAGAAAGGAACTGTGGAATGACTGTCAGCTACTTTATTGAGCTCAAACAGATGCAATGTGTTTACATGTTCTATCTGTTTGTAAAGAACAGAGCCCTGTGTATTAATCTATGTAGCTTCTATTACACTCAAGTGCATCACATAGAGACCAAGTGACAATCCTAAACTGGTTGTCAATGTAATTCCTCACACACTCAGGATTATCCAAGACATGTGGTTCTTTAGTTGGACAACAAACATTAGATGCTGTCTTGAGAGTTTTGCAAATGTGGGTCTTTATATCTTAATTCAACAATACTCAACATTCATACACCTAAACAGCAAATACACCATTTGGAGACACCTTTCTTAAATGAAGGACAATGCATTGGGTATAGCAAGTAAACATAGAAATGCAACCCAGTGATTAAAGTTCAGATAAGATACTACATTATGACCCACCAAATATGTACCATATTGGTTTGTTGATTCATCAGCAAATCCTGCAGTGATTAAAATAATAGCCAGAAATATGGAGCTAATCCTGTTGCTTCATTGGAAGTGAAATGGGTTTCTGCTATACACACAGTAATGCCTATAGAACAGGAAGAGCTCAGAAATTTCTATGTCAGTAAGGGCAGGAGACAGGATGACGGCAGTATAGTACAAATGTCACCAGACTAGCAACGAGTCCCGTGTTAATTCTCTGGTATTATGGTTTGAAATCCCACCATGGCAGTTAGTAAAATTTAAAGATGTTGATTAATCTAGAATTATAAATGTTGTAGTTTGAAGAGTAGGTACAGAAATTAATAGTCAGATAAATAAGTGCATCAGAGCCAAAGACACCGACAAGATATTAGAAAAACTCCAATGTGTATACCGTAATCAAATCATTTAATATTGGATGCATAGTAACTACAGTAAACTAAATAGGAAGATAATCATCCTTACACACACACAATGGGACACCACGATTGGAATACCTGCAATGTCAGGAACCATAATCATCTAGTTAGGGTTTTATGATGGATTGGGTGAAACTCCTCTGCATCCTCTAAAGGGATGGATACTGTTGATACTGCAGATTCAAAAGGAGTATTTAACTTGCAGAAGAGATGATTGCCTTGGCTGGATGAGGTGAGGTACTTTCAGAAATGGCAAGCATCCTATTGTTGCAAACTGTCAGATGCTGCATTAATGGGACAAAAGTGACCCAGTGCGAAGGAATGCGCACTAGGATAGGTGTATTTTGCCTTTTAATGCACTAGTGAGAACACGTCAGGCAGCTGTTAAAGCCTGTAATCATTGCACCTATTCTATACCTAATGAGACAGCAAGTTGTACAAATATATGACTCAAATTACGATCACGGAAGAAGTCGCTTGGAATGCTGTTTCCTCTATGCACACTTTCAGAATAAACCTCTTGTTTTGTTTAAACCAGCAATCAGCTCCATTTGCAGTAGTGTTTTAGATTACGTCATGAAAAGGTAGTCTCAGTAACAATTCTATGGTCACAAGGGATTTTTTTGTAAAATCCCATCATTTCACTAATACCCTTTAGAAAGAAAAATCTGCCATCCTTACCCAGATTTGACTCCAGAATCTCAGCATTGTGGTTGAATTTTAACTGCGCACTAAAATGACCTATCAAACCATTCAGTTTAAAGGCAATTAGGGCAACAAATGCTGGCCTTGTCAGTATTGCCAACATCCCATTAAAACAAAAAAAAAACCCCAAAAGAACTGCAGATGCTGTAAATCAGGAACAAAAACAGAAGTTGCTGGAAAGGCTCAGCAGGTCTGGCAGCATCTGCGAAGAAAAAAATCTGAATTAACGTTTTGAGTCCGGTGACTCCTCCTCACAGGAACCAGCTCTGAGGAAAGGTCACCGGACCCGAAACGTTAACCCTGATTTTTTTTTTCTTCACAGATGCTGCCAGACCTGCTGAGCTTTTCCAGCAATTTCTGTTTTTGTTCCCATTAAAACAAAATGATTTTACATAATATACCAACATCAAATAGCAGCTATGTAGTCATGTTATACTTGATTTAAATAGAATTACAAAGGATTAAATGTAGAATAAGAGTAAAGAACAACGGGTGTGATACAGTAGGTTATCTGAGCAAAGTACTTTGTTAAAACTCAACTATAAACAAAATCAGTTTATGGCTCAAAAAACGTATTTTAACCAAGTGCTCTTGTTAATTGCTAATTGAAATGGAATTTACTGACAAGTGAATTAAGGAATTAGAATTGATGCAGTTAATGTAATATATAGTACTTATAAACATATTGCATTGTGATATGGCACAGTGAAGAAATCATAATATTTATTTTACATATATTAATGGCACTACCTGGGAATTGTTGGTTATCCATTGTTTGAGGTTCAGAAGTAGTGTGTGAAAAGGAGTCTTTGGAGGATGGTTCCTCATGTTCTGTTTTTATTCCCAAAAAAAAACACACCTTTTATCACATCTGAAAACATTTCTTCATAGAGGGAACAAAGCAACATACACAACATCCGTAGAAAAGCTTAATTTGGCCCAAGGAGCACAATTCATGCAAACAGTAGGCAGACTAAATTTCAGATAACGAATTGTGTAGCAGCTGCACCAATATACTTCAGAAAGGCAACAGTGCATAAAATCCATGCTGCAACACAAATTAACATTTTTTGCATAATGCCTGTGGTCAAAGCAGAAGATGTGGGAATAGAAAATACACATAATATTCTGCATGATGCAGGTAACCAGCCAAAAAAGACACATGGACAAACAGTGTAGTTCTTCCAAGCAATGATTTATCTCTTATTTAAATAAGATGTTGTATCCATGCAAGATAGACTTCACTTATGCTTGAATACATTGCTTATAAATGCTGTACTAAGCCATTGAGCTGACAATGCACTTTGTGCTGGTGCATGCTCATGTGTGACAAATGAATGTATCTCTCAGCAGTGAATAAGCCATTGAGCATATTGTATTGATGTAAATATTTGAAAATAATATGCAAAATGAATACGCTCATTTCAATAGTTACAGCGAAATTGCTTCCCATGCTGTATTTTCTCAGCTACCTTTGAACCGGTCCATCTCCGTGACATCAAGTTTGGAAGTCAAATTTGAAATGGATGAAAATGAACTAGTAGCGGAAGGAACCTCAGGTTCTGCAATGTTGTTCACAGAAACAAAAGAAAATGTCTAATTGCTAATATTATGTCAGGTCATAGTAATTGTGCTAAGATTGTATGAACATATGAATGATGGCAAACAACAAATGACCTAGTCCATCATCCTGCTCCACACAGTAGTACTATCTTGTGTATCACAGTGTACACACTCCAACACATCCAGAAAACCAACTCCTAGCAGAGATCTAAACAAAAACTCATAGTAATATGAGCAACCAAATCAGAAATGTGCCCGTCTAACAACTTCCCATACCCCCACCCAACACCACCCCCCAATTATTGCAACTAGTCAAGAAGTTCACTCTAATCATGATTTATCTGCAGTACCTACTTTTTATAAGAGATGTCTTCTGCCTCAGCAGAAACAAATAGCAAAAGTCACTATATAAATTCACCAAATTGATAACATAATCCTGTTGTAATCACTTACTATCAATTGACAATATCTCATTTGGCTAAACAAAATGCACTTGGTGAAAATCTATGACAAATTACGTTTATTTTAAGATAATGCATTTTAATCTTGAGCAAAAACTTCAGGTTAAGGGCAAAAATATTTTAAAAAAGGCATCTAAGAGATGGAAACTTAAAATTCATTCAATTTTGAAATGCAAAACACGTCTTGTATAAACGATTTAAAATGCTTTTAAAGGCAAAGGCATACACTTAAACTGTGATGTTTGTTTTTAGACCCAAAACCTCCTATTGACAAAATCAACATAATTCAACCAATTAGAACCAGTTAAAAGAAACAGAGTGAAGAATAAGGCTTTTAGATATTAACATGAAACAACATTCTTCAAAGAATACTTGTTATTTCTTAATGGAGATCCAGGAAATAAATTAACATAATAGAACCAGAAATACAGTTTAGCCAAACCACCAAAAATAAATAGGAGCAATTTACTAACTGAGACACAGGCAATTGTAGGAAACAAAAATTCTTCCTTTGTGCAGTAACTATTTCCTCATTTAGATGGCTATTGGCTAAACAATCCTCCTGTCTGAAATAACGAGCTTGGATATAATTTAATATTCAGGTAATGTACTTTTTAAAGCAGTTCTCTGAATGCAGACATGCTACTTTACATCCAGCAAGAGTTGCATTTCTGGTAAATGCAATATTATTGATGCAATGTTTCTTTAAAGTTCCACTAATCATTAAATCTGATTTGCAAGCATTTACTTCAAATTATTACAGTATACTGACCTGAAATGTAGGAAGCCAAAATTTTTAGAGATTGCACATATAATTCTCTGTATAAAAGGGAATACAATTATCAAACTACTAGTGAATATCTACATGCCTGGGGCAACAGGTTCAGAAGTTGGAGTGACGAATGATACGTCGGAGGATCATAACTTAAATTCTGTAATCCTTTTCCAATAAAGCAAGTAAAACTGATGTGAGCACTATGATGAAAATCAAATGTAATATTTTTGGGCGACCAAGACATTATCCAAACCAGTGTAATGGAATGAAGCACAAATAAGCTATGCAACAAGAGTGACAGAAAACTGCTTTGAAGTAATGATGCTGTATTGGGAAGCAGATAGTTAAACTTGACAATCTGAGAAAGAAGCTAAGGAACTACTTCTTTCCCAATAGTGGAGAAAAGAAAACATAGACAAGGATAACGATGGACACTCAAGGACTTCAAGCACTATGATGATAGCTAATTTTTCAGTTAACATTCACTTTGTAAAGGAACTCTCTGTCCTCATGCTCACTTCATGCTGAGCCTCTCTTTTTTTCAATTCAAACTGACATTCTGGTCCTTCTCCATCCCAAGCATCCTCTTCCCTACTCTGAGTTCTTGATGCCCACCTGCACCCCCACAGTTTATTCTGATACCTTTCTTTTGGTGCCAGTATTATATTTTATCTTCTTTTCTTGTGCTTTTCTCCTCACCAATCCTCGCTATTGCTACACCTCATTTTATTATGTTTATTGATAAAAAAAATTCTTATCTCACAAGACATCCTGTGGAAACATATAGCAGTCTATAATTCTCAAAAAGAGCAACAACTGGGAGACTGAAGCCAGAAATGATGCTAAAAAGGGGAAACCAAAGTGACAGTAACATTTTGACCGTGAATGGAGGGATAGATACGGTAGCTGCCCTGTAAAATCAATGGCTGCCTGAGCAGCAAGTCAGTGTGCATGCAGAGCATGTTCAGAAGTCCCAATAGAAAAACTAAGATTTCCACTTGGAATACCTCATGGCATTAATTATTCTAAAAAAAAAAATTAGGATAAGTGGGAAGAATATTCCCAAAATTGGAAAAATTGATTTCTAGTTTTGTTCAAAAGTTAAATTTTCAGAGGGCAGAACACCTTTCTGTTAGGAAAGGTTAGGAAATAAAAAAAATTATGAATTCACCGAGAGATACAAGTCAAAGAACAAAAGCAGAGACTACACTGGAAAGAACTATAACAGTTCAAGGTAGGTCAAGACAGGTTTTCTCATCTTGACCACATATTACAATTAATTCACCAGGACATTTTTTTTTTTTTTAAAAAGAAAACGCTGCGTTCCTCAATCCTTAGATTTTAATGCTTCCAATATGGAACACGTGCAAAATACAAACATTATAACATTCTAAGATCAGTATTATTGGCATATACTTTGCAGTATAAACGAGCACAAGCAATGTACTAGAAATGTCCATATCACTTTGAAAAGATGCTTGCCATTGTACTGTGAATAAAATACATTAAAACCTCAAATTCCTTAATTCAGCATAGACATTGTAAACAACACTTTCCAATGGCCAAAACTGTGATCACAACAATTTCAAATGAATTCAGATTGCAACATATACAATGCTTTGATGCAACAATACACTGTACGAGCAACAAAAAAATTTTACGTTTAATGGTTTCTCATGTAGTGTACTGTCAATTTCAGTCAGATAGGTTTGAAATAGAGTTAGAACTCCTGACCCACAGGCAAGAAAAATCAGCCCAGTTTTCTTTCACATCTCTACAGAACCTGTTCAAAGTAGTCCACAGGCAAATACCTGTGAATAGATCATTTGTCTACATATTTTCTGAAGGAATAAATCAAATCATCCAATCATCTTTGGTATTTTACTGCATTATTGAAGTATTCTTTGGATAATTTTTGACCAAATACCTAGTATGGAAACACTTGGAGTCACTTTGCATATCCATATCATATCATATCATATCATATCATATCATATCATATCATATCA
>JAHRHZ010000061.1:4746084-4756907 GCA_024137785.1 Ginglymostoma cirratum | reverse complement strand
ATATCATATCATATCATATCATATCATATCATATCATATCATATCATTAAAACACTTCATACCAACCTTGAAATTTATAACCTATGAACAAGTTAAAAATGATAGCAATGCCATATACGTATGCGCAGTACACTGAAAATGCAAGCATTATTTATGCTGAAAGACGTAGCCTACATACTGATGCATCACTGAACTACCTGTGAATTCCTGATTATTCATGGCATCAAGATCTGATGTTGGATGGAAAGGTCCATGGCTGGATGATGGTATCTCGGGTTCTGCAATTTTGTTTCAAAGAAAGCAAATAAATACTCTGAACTTACGCATGTTAATTTATGCATGACATTTATGGTTGAGTGAAGTAGAATAGCATTGAATAACATGGCAATGCACAGCACTTTGGTGCAGTGAGTTGATGCAACACAAGCAGGATTATCTTGACTAAGAACAAAAAACAAGTCATCACAAACGTTCAATGAGATTAAGGAAGAGATTTTCATTTCTGCAGAGTAGTGGATGCATGAAATGGACTTCCAGTTATAAAAGAAAACCTGATGTGGAGTAGAATAATAATTCTTAAAAAGAAAGTTGGATCAATATTGATGTGGATTATTTCCTTTAGCCAAAATAAAAACTGATATATATATGTAAATACATGTTAGTGACACGGAATATGCAAAGATTGCTACAAAGAGAAATGAAAGCTCCTCAGTGGAATAGAAACACACAGATTAGGAGCAGAAGCAGGCTATTTAGATCCTAGTGCCTACTCAGTCATTAAATAAGTTCACAGCTGTTTGGGTTTTGAATTCTATATTCCCATCTACCCCAATAAACTTTGATGTACCTGCCTAATAAGAATCTACCTACCTACCTACACCTTAAAAATCTTCAATGAGTTTACCTCCACTACCTCAGAGGCAGAAAATTCCAACATCACATAACCATCTGATAGAAAAAAAATTATCCCCATCTCTGGCCAGAATGGAAGAGCCCCAATTTTTTTAAAAGGGCTCTCTAATTCTGGACTCACCAAAATAGGAAACATCCTTCCCATGTACGCCTTGTCAAATTTGTTCTGGTTCTTATACACCTCTTATTCATCCCTCATTTTGGGATGTGATGATGTCCAAAAGGGACCTGGGTGCACAGCTTCATAAGTCACTGAATGCTAGCATGCAGGGGCAGCAAGCAAAAAGGAAAGCAAATGGGATGTTGGCTTTAACTGCAAAAGGATTTGGGTACGGGATAAAGGAATTGTGTTGCAATTGTACAAAATTGTATGTAATTATGAGGCCACACCTGGAATAGAGTGTACAAGTTTGGACTGCTTAGCCAAGGATGGATATACTTCCGACAGAGGGACTGCAATGAAGGTTCAGTCCCTGGCATGGTGAACTTGTCCTTTGTGGACAGACTGAGGAGCTGGTTCTAATAGTCTTTAGCATTTAGAAGAGAGGAAATCTCATTGAAGTGTACAAATCTTTCCAGGGTGCAACAGGATAGGTATTGAAATGGTGTTTCTAACTGTGGAGTCTAGAACCAGGCACAGGGTCTCAGAATAAAAGGACTCCGAAGACGGGGGAAATTCCTTTGAATCTTTGAAATTCTCTGCCCTAGAGGGTAGTAAAGGCTCAAATCAATGATTATACTCAAGCTAAAGTTATAGATTTCTAGCCCTTAAAGATATCAATGGATATGGGGATAATGCAGGAAGATGGCATTGAGAAGCTTGACCTCAATCCATTTGAATGGCAGAACCCGCTCGAGGAGCTGAATGGTCTAGTTCTGCATTTGCTTTCTATGTTCCTATTATTTGCAGAAAACATGGTTGAATGAGTTTGAGAGAAAAAGGTTAAGTGTTAAGTTCAGGGGACATTGTGGTGTATTAATTAAACCATTCAGCATAAAATCAAAAGATACAAATTCTATCACTATACTCGTTGTTGGTCAGAGAGGATTTTAAAAGCACTATGTCCACACTTGGTATCACCACATCATTAATGAAACAGTGACCTTCAAAAAAGGATCAGTGGAAATCACGAGAATGATTCTTAGCTTGAGGAGACTCAAATACTGATGCAGGCTTAAAGACCTTGTCTAAGTACTCTGGAGCAAGGGAGATTTCATCATCAGCTATCCCTCATTTTGAGCAGAACATTTATTGAAGATCACGTTTCTGCTTTTGACAACAGGCTAATTTTCAATCCATTGGTCTTTGTCCACATGGGATATCTCACAAGATATTAGGATCCAAAGTGTAGGATTTATTTCTTTTTCTGTCACTCTATCACCACTAAGGCATTAGAACTTGAAGTGTGGCAATTTGATGGGTGGGTTGTTGCTAGTGACCACAGAAAGCTCCTCCCCATTATTAGTGTCAATGTTACTAGGTTCCAAGAAGAGCTTCAGTGTATGTCCTCTCTGTTCTTCCTTGAAGCTTTGGCCATTTTATAATCAAGAAAGTAAGAACGTGCAGGGGAAATGACTTTTACCCATGTGGACATTAGTATTGGTTTGACAGCTCTTCCATTGAATCCAGAGGATGTTGCAGAGGTACTGCTGAAAGAATCTCTACAGTATTCTTGCACGTGAAACATAGTACCGGTCTCGTTTCCGTCCAGAAGGATAGTGATGACAACTGTTCAGCGCACAAAGACTTTTGTTAAAATAAAACAGAATGCACTGGAAAAACTCAGCATGTCTGGCAGCAACTTAAGTTCCAAAATGTTATGTTGGACTCAAAATGTCACCTCTGTTTCTCTCCCCACAAATACTGCCAGAACTGCTAAGTTTCCTCTAGTACTTTCTGCTTGTATTTTAGATTTCCGGATCCACAGTATTTTGTTTTTGTTCCGTATGGAGAATTCTGAATTTCCAGTGACATCATGTTTTCTTGGAACCCTCAATGACAGTTTTATTGTAGAGTACCAAAAGGACAATGTTTAAAGTTATACAAAAGAATAGAAATAGATGGAATGATACATGGGCTCTCCTTCCTCAGAGGTAGTGATATCCATACTGGTGCTTGATATGGGACAAAGGTCACAGCATGAAGGAAAATATCTTGATAAATAACGCTTGGTCAATGTAATTGTCCAGATCAATTTCCATTGGAGAAAAAAAAGACTTGCCAAATTTTCCTTCTTCCTGGTCCTGGGATCCCCCCCATTTGGTTCAAGTTGGGGTAGGCTTGATGGACCAGCTCATCTTTTCTTCCTATCTTCCTTAAATGGTACGTTTAGGTATCACTGTGTAAACACACTTGTAGAAAGTAAATATGGACTGTGAATCTCCATGTTGCAATGCTTGAACTGTATCAGAAAAGAAAAAGATAATAGAAAATACTTTTCTGATGGAAAATAAGATGACTAAGGGGCAGGCTAATAGATGTGCCATTTTATACCACGTATGGATACATTTAAACACCATTGGCTTTAG
Source organism: Ginglymostoma cirratum (assembly GCA_024137785.1). NCBI lineage: Eukaryota > Metazoa > Chordata > Chondrichthyes > Orectolobiformes > Ginglymostomatidae > Ginglymostoma > Ginglymostoma cirratum. The sequence continues at coordinate 4,753,466 of JAHRHZ010000061.1, read as the reverse complement.
CTTGGACACAGACCACACATCTTCCCTTTTGGTGAGGCAGTCATTGTAAGCAGACATATACAGAAAGATACAACCAAATAAAAAAGTAGGAGGAATAGATTTATATCGTGGAAGTGAAAATGAACCAAGAAAATATAATACTTTGTAGTATTCCACCAAATTTGTTGACTTTGACTTATTTACATGCAAGATTTTAGTGTCCATGTAATACGCTTCATGCAAGCACACTGATTAAATAATGAGACAGACAATCATAACATTTATTGATTCCATAACAATGCATTCAATTAACTCTTGACAGCCAATGACAAGTTGGCGCTCTGTAAAAGCATATTTTGTATAGTGTGTACTGGACATGCACCACATTAGTTAATAATATTCAAATCCTTAGGAGATGCAAAAGCATTACAACTGACAGTTGTTGATAAATAGAACATGCATTTTGTTGCAATTAAGAAAAAACTCTCATCCACATTAGCTCTTTTTACAACTACCTGAGAACTTCTGGGTTTCCACAGGATCTATAGCAGATGTCGTGCCTGAAGTGAATAAAAATTAACTGTTGGCGGATTTTACCTGGGTTGCTGCATGATACATTAGGAGAAAACAAATAACTTCCACAAATTAAGTAAACTAACATAGCAAATTTGGTACAATAAGAAGTCATAACATAACAAATATAGATCACATCAAAATTAGGCTGGTCAGAAAAAGGTTATATTCTAAGCAATTAAATTTAGTAAATAGGCATTAAACCTTACCACTAATATGATTAATTAACCATATGTTTAAAAGGAAAAGGCATTGATTCAAATATGACAATGAATCCAAAACAGTAAGTCCACACATTTAAACACATTCTTCATTCGGCATCCTACACAACAAAAGCTGAGATTAGAGGGAAGAGTCACTGGACCCTAAATGTTAACTTTGCTTTCTCTCCACAAATGCTGACAGACCTGCCAAGTTTCTCCAACAATTTCTGTGCTTGTTGTTGAGGAGCTACATGTGCAGTCATGAGATCAAGGATATGGCTGTCAAACTGTGACTGGCTGTCACTGACCTTTGCAAAAAGTAAGTTCTGTGTTTGTTCAAGGTTCACAGTCTCCCAGTTCCAATATTAGGTTCTCACAAACTAAAGTTTAAATAATCAGATTTCAGAACATGCTAGTAGGAAAATTCATACCAAGATTATCAACTCAAATTTATCGAAGGACAGATAGAGAAAAGGTCTATGTTTTCCAAGAGAGAAACTTGACAAAAATGAAAGTATTTCAAATGTGTGATGTTTTCCTGCTCGCTGATTGACAGAATGGCTACAGTAACTTCTCACAAGGCTTTAAATATACGCTCAGCAATGACTACTGCATCAAAATGTAATTTCACCAGTTGAAATGAAAAAATGAAAATACACACAAGATGTTGCAAATTGATTTGGAACAGATCACAAAATAATTCACCACCACACACAATCACATCTTTTCTAGAAAGTTATTATCAGAACTACCTGGGAGATGCTGCTTGTCCACAGCAGTGTGACCAGAAGTTGTACTTAATATAGTGAATGGCAAAGTGGTAGAAGGTGGTGTTGTCACAGGTTCTGTAATGCATTTTAGAAAAATACATTGAAACAGTTTGCTGGTCAAGCAGAGAGAAACCGACATCATTGGAAAAAGAATTTATCATAAGTTAACTGAAAGTGGAACCTAATTTGCATTTCAACATACAAACACTATGTACAGACAAGTGCAATAATAGCGCATTGGCCAATTCATAGAGCATCCTGCTGTTTACTGAGCAGGATAGATGCTTAAAAATTCCAAATGTAATTCCATGTATTGTATTGTGATCTGAGAGTCCAAATACAGTTCAGGCAAGTGAACAGCTAGAATTGCTTAAAATGGACACAACTCTTCTTGATGGAAATCCTTTAAAGCATCATATAGGACAGAGGATACGGGTCCAAACATGTGATCCTCCTTATTGCTGAAGTTCTGATCTGCATGGAGTTTCCAAGGAAATGATAAGATTGGGTTTAGCAAATGCCCACATAGGGAGTAGTAGAGGATAAAGAAACCATACTAGATCATTCTATCACACTTCCCGGAGTCAATCCAAATAGCATTCGGAAAAATCTTAATGCAAATTACCTCATCCATCTTCTCAGCCACAGGCCGTGAGTTGAAAACAGGGTTCATTGTGTCCGCTCAAAATATTTGGAAAATAATGCATCTAAATTATGCAAATACCGTTTTATGAACCAAAAATCTAGCTTAAAAAAACTTGATCATTTGTTTTATAAAGCAATAAGTATGAAGCATTAAAATTTATACTTCCAAATTCAATGTTACATCTAAAGCCTCAGTCATGCAAAATAAGCAAACTTTGATGCATTTATAGGCATTAAAGTACATATCACTAATGAAATAACACTCCAGATTTTTCAGTAATTGAATCTACCTGTGGGTTGCTGCTTATCCGTGGTATCAAGTTGAGAAGGGGGGCTTGGAGTGAGGAAAACTGGTATCTGAATTTCTGCAATGTTTTTCAGAGAAGAGGTATAAAATTATCCAAGACACTAAATGAAGCCGCAATGTTAGAATACTGATGGCTCCTCCACGTGTGGTAACTTAAGCTCGACAGTAACAGATGCAAATTCTCATTATTTGGCCATAACAAGTTAGGCAGAACCTCTGGATGTTATCAAAGAAATTATGGCACTCCAACCATAAAACACAATGCCAACAAAAGAGAAATTTATACCACATACACACCATGTTACTGTATAAAGCCATGCAACACTACATAGCGAAATACAGATGTCTGCAAGGTGACATTACATTTCCCTTTTCCTTCGGTGAGTGGTGAATATTGTAACTGAACAATATGTTGAATACAAGTTTGATAATTGACAGAAAATACATTTCATGCAAACATCACTGAGGGACTAGTTACAGAACACATTTCCAAAATAATACCACAAGCATACTGGAAAATGAATCCAAAGAAAGAATAGGCCAGGGAATATTTGCTTTGTTAGCTATTTTCAGCGACATTGTCAAAACAGAGATAAAAAAATTCAGATATGGTTTCATGACAATAAAGAAACAGTATACATGTTCGGCCAAGTAGTGTTGGGTACTGACTACATGATATATTTCATGCGAGCATCAAGTTGCCGTGTGTTTGATTTAGTGAAAAGATGCAAACAAACAATTCTCATTTTTAAACATTTTCGGTCAATTTGTTAAAAATGGCATCAGTTCACTCAATTAATACAATCAATTCTAATGTTCTGGCATGTTAATAAACTTCACGTCAAGACAATGATTAATTCTTTTCAGCAGGATCCAAAAGTACTTGGATAATCGCTTGCATGAACTCTACGCTAGGCAGCCAAAGGTTAGGAGGATCTAAAGTTTGCACTGCACCTATTGAAGAGTTCAAATAAGTTGTACAATTCTACATGAAAATTAGCGAAAAGATGTAAAAGAGGGACACAAATAATTGTTCTGTTACATAGATCTGTGCTTAAAATAGGTTTCTGTAAACTTAAGTTTTTACCCAAGAGGAAAATCACTCAAACCGCTTTTAAGCAGCAATTTATAATCTGAAGTTGTAAAGTTAAGTTCCATCAAGTTACAAAGGTTTATATAATACTTTGGTGCAATTCAAAATATTTGGAAGCAATTCTTCAGAATTTCATTTATTTCTGTGTTGCATATACGTATGTTTATAATTACCAGCAGTATGCATACTGTACTTTGAGCAATAATCCTGATGAAATATATTCCTATGTTAATTATTTGAAAAATACTTCTGAACTTGCCTGCTGGGCCAGATTTAGGCACAGGTTTTGATGGGAAGGACGGACTGGCTGATGATGGCAGCTTGGATGCTGTAATTAAAATAGGTCATGTTATTAAAAATAATGCCAGATTCCAACTTCCTTAAAGTTAGATTAGCCTTGAAATTCAGTGGAGGTTTGTCTTCATGTTTCATTCCAGCAGAAGATCTACTGAATTACACCTCCAACCCTTACCACCAAAAAACAGTGGAAACCTTGTATCTAGGTTTTAATCAGTCATCTCAGGACATTACTAGAGAACGCTAGTACAACATCCACAAAATTTCAGGACCAATATACAGGAGACTTGTAGGGATAGGATGGTTTGATAACAAAAATATTTTCAATAAGTAAAATATTTTTCTTCCATGAAATTTTAGGAAGTGCCAAAAATCAATCAATCAGCTACATTTCGCAAAACGCCATTGAATTCCATGCAATAGCTTTTGTATTTACTAGTTGATCTAAATATTATTTGCAGCCAGATTATAACAAATCGTTTTGCACTTCATAATGTGCACGTTGCTTTGTACTGACAGAATCCATCAATTATAGGTAATAGGTATCCACACAGTACATGTACACAAGAATCTGACCAGATAGCTGTTGCTACTCTTGAGATCCACACCCAAAACGTACTTGAATAATCTGATCAAATATTTACTAAGGTAAATCATCATTATTCACATCATAAATGGGCTTGTCCCTTACAAATGTAAATGAAGAACCCAATGACTGTTTAAATCTCCTGCCAAAAATTGGACAATGACGAATGTAGGGGGCTGCAGCTGCTAAATTAGCTAAATCAAGTGCCAATTTATTGCTTCGAGTGACTGTGTAAATAACTATATGCAGCATTAGCTAATCAACTAGGAACTGATCAGGGTTTAAATTTCTCCTTTGTATTTAGCTGCTCTTTTGATACGTAGGTATGTTAGGTACAGTTGGGACAGGACCTGACTCAGCTGTAATAGCATTGATACAATAGCTTAAATGATCACAGAGGTAACAGAGATCAAACAGCATCTATTAAACCATATCCCAGGAAAGGGATATGGTATGTCTTCAAGAAAATACTGTGAACTGGCAGATAAATTTGACGAGAAAATTGAAAGAATTTCTCTCAGTTTTGCACCGCTGTGTAACCATTACATGCAACAACACTTTGCAAAACATTTTCCAAAGCAATGGAAATCAATTAGTTCAGAAACAAATCCAGAACTGAACAAAGCCACTATTCAACTCGACAGTATGTGTGTTATGTAAATCATCAACTAGTTTGGCTTGACTTGAATGTTATAACCTAATCTAGGGAATTACTAGTCCGTTGACATTTATTGATGGTTTCTTTATTCTTGTATACTGCTTCAAAAAATCATTTCCCCCCCATGTCATCTAGCATATGAAACGAAAAACGTAGAAGCCTTTAGCTGATCTGTACTCAGACAGTTCTTATAAGAGTATTTATTTACACTTCACTTGAGACACTGAATGGATTTCCTGACGGGGTTCAGCCATTTATCCAATGTAGTTTGATGAAAGTTACAGATGGTTAACATGCAGGCACAGCACTCAACTATGTCAGTCTATATTACAACAGAATTTGAGCAGAGAAACTTAGAACCCTTCCTGCAATTATAGAGTCTTGTTGAGACCACATCTGGAATATTACATGTAGTTTTGGTCTCATGATCTATGGAAAGACGTATCTGCAACACAGGGAGTGCAACAAAGTTCACCAACCTAATCCCATGGGAAAGGAGGGAATTCCGTTTAAAGGAAAGGTTAAAAAGACTGAGCCATGATTCTCTGAAGTTTAGGATACACAATCTCGGAATGAGGGACAGGTCATTAAGGCCTGCGATAAAATGAGGAATTTCTTCACTCGGAAGGTCAAGATTCAATGGAATTCTCTGCCCTAGTTGTAACAAGTAGAATCCTGCCAGACAACACCCACCCTAGTTCTGTATGTAGAATTTACCAAGTATTATTTCATAAAGACTTTTAGATTTTTTAAAAAAAGGTATATTGACCATACAAAACATTGGGTTGAATTACTTGTGAAGTAATAACTAGAAAGCTGTACCCAAAGTTACACAGTCACTGATGCAACCATTTTGCTGATGCCTATTTATACTCAAAATTTCCTTACAATAACTATAACATATGCTAAAATCTAAAAGCATGGATACACAGCTGGAAATCAATGGAATCCAAGGAAAGTTAAAAGCTTATAAAGTTGAAATTTCAAATTATCTACCTGAGACCAGCTCATTAGGAACAGCAGGCATAATTTATAATTGCTGAAGCTTTTAAATTTTTAAACATGACGACTTGTCCTGCTGACACCAGAAAATCCATTGAAACAAACATGCATAATTTCCAATTATATTTCTAAGTGAGGAAGAAAAAAAATGAACACAGCATAAAAATATCTTTGTTTCTTGCCCTCCAAACTTTCTTGGCTTAAATTTTATATCTGTTTCCAAAGAAGTTTGTGTATTTTTTTTTAAAACTTGGAGGCAGATCTTCACTGAGATACATTCAATGATCCATAGATTAGTGAAATAACAAGGAAGAAATGTGAATACGGCTTGTGCTCAACTGTTCTTGATCCCCTATTTGCTTTATTCGCAGATTGGACCTGTCCCCAAGTGAAAGTGCACAGGAATATTCCCCCCTGTATGCATGTATCAATAGCCAATACAGCAATGGTGGCTTTAAAAAGATCAGAAATGCTTAAAATAATAAACATATTTCCAACAGTTGTACTACAAGATCGTATAAATCAATAGATTTGAGGCACATTTAAAATAGTAAGCAAGGTCAGAGACTAGGAAAATTGAATTTGCAGTAAGACTTCCAAGAATTTAAAATAAGCAAACAGGAAACATTATTTCGATCTAATATTCTTCAATGGAGGAAAAGTTAATTAATAATCTTGTAGTAAAAGGGTCCTCTTGGGAAGAGTAATCATGTTATATGATGAATTTCGTATTAAGGTTGAAGGTGATTTAATTACATTCAAAACTAGTTTCTTAAATACAAAGCAAATTATGTGGTATTTGTGGCGAGTCAGTCAAGGTAGAAAATGTCCTAGAGCAATTTGGTATGTATATAGGAATATCAAGGTACTACAATGTAAATCACATTTCAAGTTAAAATTGAGAAAGACATGTACAAGACAAAGTCATGTCATGGATGTGGAATTAATTTTGAGCAAAGGCAATTAAACTAGAAAAGGTAAACTGGAATACAAATATAGACAAACAATGGCAAATAACAGCAGCTGAAAAATATTTACAACTTGTTTTAGCTACCATGAGGTTTACAAGATAAACTGAAAAATGTTAAAGGCAGTGAAATGATAGAAATATAAACGAATTGCTTTACTTAAATATGTTAGGACACAAACAAGGCTCACATGACAACCGTAGAAGAAATCGAAACAGATACAAAGATATAGCTGAAGATAATTGAGAAAACAAACAAATATAAAGCCCACGTTTTCTCATCCATTCATATTGAAAGGAAT
>JAHRHZ010000061.1:4562588-4736084 GCA_024137785.1 Ginglymostoma cirratum | reverse complement strand
GGCCTCCTGCAATGCCACAGTGATGCCACCCAAAGGCTGCAGGAACAGCAAATCATATTCAGCCTGGGAACCCTGCAGCCCAATGCATCAATGTGGATTTCACAAGCTTCAAAATCTCCCCTCCCCCAACCGCGTCCCAAAACCAGCCCAGCTCATCTCCACCTCCCTAACCTGTTTTTCCTCTCACCTCAAGCCACACCCCCATCTCCTATCTACTAACATCATCCCGGCCCCTTGACCTGTCCGTCCTCCCTGGACTGACCTATCTCCTCCCTACCCCCCTACCTACACTCGCCTTTACTGGCTCCATCCCCGCCTCTTCGACTTGTCTGCCTCCTCTCCACCTATCCTCTCCTCTATCGACCTCCCCCTCTCTCCCTTTTATTTCAGAACCCTCTTCCCCTCCCCCATTTCTGATGAAGGGTTTAGGCCTGAAACGTCAAGTTTTCCTGCTCCTATGATGCTGCTTGACCTGCTGTGTTCATCCAGCCCCATGCTCGTTATCAAGGTCGAAACACTGAATGTTTTCAAGAAGGAATTCAGTACAGTTCTTAGGATTATACGAGTCAAAGCACAGGGGAAACAGAGTACAAAGTTGGATGATGAGAGATAACATATATTGAATAGTAGAACAGACTTGAACAGCCAAATGGCGTAGTCCCACTTTTACTTTCTATGTTTCTATGATTCTATGATATTTTCCAGCCCTTGTTATGGTCTGCTGAAATAGCTTGAGACCTGTTTTAAGCTCTGATGGTCTGGAGATTTTTTCCCAGCTCCAACAACCTTGGGATTTCTTTCCAAGTTTGTCAGCCTGGAAGATTCTCCAAAATAAACTTTGCCCTTCTGCTGGAATGATATATTTTCTTGAGAACTCAACCTGCTTGTGGCCCCTAATCACCCAATTCTCTAGTTTGCTACACTCCATTGTGTAAACATTCAGCAGTTTACTTGCTAAGTAGCTGATCAAGTTATTTAGCTTAAGTGACATGCTTTCTTAGAAAGGCTGTCTTGGAGTATACTGTTCCAAATGACTTCCTTCCATTTTCTTAACAAAAATTAGTCACCTTCACAGAAGAGAACACTAAAATCTATCCTTCCTCCACTTTTGATTCAAAGTTTGCAAATAATAATATATATTACAAACTACCATCGGAAAATCCAATTGTTTGAGTTACTTTAGTGTTCATTACTCAACAGTGGCATAAGCTAACCAACATGAGAAATTTATACAGCTTAGGAACATCTGGTAAGTGTTCTACCGGCTATTATTTAAGCATTGAATTGAGATTGTCTCAATACTTAATATCAAAAAGGACAAAATCCTAAAAAGGTTTGTCAATTATCTGGACAATTTTCTCAGTTGGGTTAATTTTGAGTAGTTCAAGCTAACACTCCTGTTACACTTTCTTGTACCGGTTTGGATTGAGCAAGGGAATGGAATTTTTTTTATTTTACATGTGATGACAACATTAAGCACTCCTGACAATTTATTTATAGCTTAGGTCAGATGAAATGTTGATTTTCTTCCTTGGCAACATCACTAAAGCCTAGTCTTTGAACTGCATTTTTGCTCCACAGTGATATTTTCATTTCCATTTCTGAAACACATGCTTCAACACAGGCTGTCATATTGATGGCAATTTCAGTATTCTGCTATCTCAACATTGATACTTATTGGAAATTTGGACTTACTCCCCCGTCATAGCTTTGGTGCATTTATATCATGAATATAGCATTGAATGGGATTCATGGCTAAATCATCAACATATGTTCCTGGCAGGCAAGACTCTATATTACAGTACAGACTCAAATTTACTCTGTGTATTATGATCCATTTGCTAGTTCCAGAGGCATACATACAGTGCTGCAATTTCTTTTTCCTCCATTCTACTTACCTTTACTTTTTAATTTATTTATTTCTTCCTTGCCATGCAACTGATCAGGAGCTCGTTCTGCAGCAAAATACATGAGTATAATAAGTAATCTGCATCTGTGAAAGAAAGCTTTTAATAAAAATATATCTGGTGATCTATTTGTCTTATAATTTATGGGGAGGTGGACACTGTGGAAGGGATCATAGCAGCTAGGTAAACTGCACAGGCAGATAATTCAGCAGTCAAACTCACTTCAAAAAAGGAATTCTCCACTTTAGCCTGCAGCCAGCCAGGCTCAGAAGCTCAGGTTAGAAAGCTGTACCAGGTTTAACGCCTCAGCTGGGGAACAGGGAGAGGGAGGGATCATGAACAAAGTTCAGAGAAATGTTTAGCTTGAGGGAGATAGTAGATGCAAAATTGGACACTCGATCATGGAAACAAGATTGGGAGAATCAGGAGGTATGGGTGGAGGATTATTACATCTGAGGGGAGATCCAGCTGATCAGGAGAGGAGTAGCTCCAATTTTGGGCAGGGAAGACTGAGGGAAAGCTTTCTGTTCCTCCTAACTCTCAGCTCCAGGAAACAATACAGTTGCTGGATCCAGCCCCTCTTCAGCTTCATGGGGTAGAATTTAAGCCCTTTTGAACCTGCTGCAAAGGCCAGGCTATTCAGTCAGGCAGACATGGCCTCAGCCACCTTTCGACCTCTGCCCTGACCAAATCCAGGGCAGAAGGTTCATGGATGGCCTTCTTGCACCCAATAGCAGTTGAGACTCTTAAGTGGGCAAATGATGCATGCTTAAGGACTTCATCCAATCTCTGCTGGTGTTCAACCAGTATGACAATTCGCCATGCAGAATACCCGAGGGGTGGGGTTTTGGAAGGTTCCTCACTCAAAACAATCAGCACCTGGGAAGAGAGCTTGAAGGTAGGTCCATTAAGGCCTGCTCCCTGCCAACTCTACTCAGTTCGTCTATGATCCACACCCTCCCTCCCTCCCGTCAGACATGTGCATTGCCCACTGCAGTCATCATCCTAATCGATGGGGCCTACAATGGCCAGCTACCATCCTTTGATTTGATTGGCTGGCATCTAACAGGTTCAGGATTTCCACCACTTGGCTCCTTGATCCCAGCAAAGACTTGCTGCCAGCCCCTTAATACAAAGAGCTTTCTCCAAAGTTGGCTACACATGGCCCTTGTTTGTTCTCCAGCTGGTGAGCAAGAGCCATATCATCTGAATTAAATATCACTTTTGTTTTCAGCCCTGCGACACCTAGCGTGCAGTCAATAAATTAAAAAGTTGAAAAAAATTAAGGTACATGAAATATTTGAATTCTGCATCCACCACTCGAGAGCAGGTTAGGTACTTACCTCAACCCAGCTCTTAAAACAGTCAATATGTTGTGCCTGAGTTCCTGGTTTTCTTAGTTTCAAAGCCCCACACGTTAACCCATCTGTCCCTGTCCCACTCAATTTCCATTAATTCTAAAACTGCAAAAAAAGGTTCTGGATCAGAAAGACCCATTGCCATCTTGTAAACTCCCTAGTTGAAGGAACTACGCAAAAGATTGACAGCAAATAATATGACCAAAAACAATCCAAATGAATGGCAACATTCTCCAAATGAAACACTTGATGTTTCAAATCTGGTATCCTACATGGGAGTCCTGACCCACAGAAATGATTTGGCAAATTACTGAATTAGGGATATCAATAAATGCAGGCCTTTCCAGTGACAGTCATCCCATAAGTGAATAAAGGTGAAAAAAATTCCTGTTTTAAAAGTTCAGTGAAACACTGTCCAACACCTTACCTGGCAAGTTAGTTTTTGGCGATGAACTGCTAGTAGAGTGGTCATGTGCACTGTCGGAAGCTGACTGGCCACCTGAAACAGTTATTGAAGAACGTAATCAGAAATCAACTTCTCCCTCCTCCCTCCGGAAATGCCTACCCTGAAGAAGTTACCCTCCTCCCTCCGGAAATTATCTCGGATTCTCCAGCACCTGCAGTACCTTTTATCTCATCAACTTAATGCGCTTCATTTGTGGGCAGCGGAGGTCAGGGGGCCACAATTTCAGTTACCTCATTATATGCAAATACTCAATAATTAATGTTGCTTCAGATGTTTTTTAATGAATGCTACATACTTCAATGTAAGTTTTAGAGTTCGTGAATTAATTACTGTTGGTATAAACAAAATACCAAATAAGTCAAACATAAAGGAAAGATTCAAATTACAAAAAGTAATTCTTTGATACTTTTAAATTGCTTGCGCACTTTGGTTTATTCAAACTAAGAATAAGCTTTGATACTGTGACTACAAGTTAATAGGGTGCGAGAAGCTTTCTAAGCAGCATAAGCACTGGCATAGACCACAGGGTTGAATGATCTATTTCTGTGCTGCAAGTTCTATCTTGTGCTAAATTACTTAGAGATCCTTATAGAATTCATAGTGTGGTGCAGAAATACATTGTTAACATCTAACTCCCACGAAGCAATCATTATTTGTTTTGTTCAGTCGGTTGTGGTAATTTTTTTTTGATTTACTCTTTAATCTAACAGTAATAACCCATGGATTTTTGGTTGTGTGGGAAGGTATTCCTTTATGGCTATTCCGTAGCTCAAGGAGCACGGCCCAGATTGCTATAAAAAACACAACTGGACGGTTAATCCCTCTGAAGTCCAGGCTCTGCATGCCTGATCCCTGCAGTCCCAAAACATTGCTTGGCCTTCAAGTGTTCCTCAACATGGAGGTGCCCTTTCCCTTTCTGTGCAGTCTCAGAAGCTGGCACTTCTTCATTGGTTGCACAGGTATCATCCCACCCGAGGTCATGCATTTGGCCTGCGTAAGCTCGGGGCCACTTTTTGGTTCTGGTGGCTGAGTTCCTGGCTTTTGGAAAAACTCAGTCCAGAGTTAATGCATCAAGCCCAACATCCCCTTTCCGAAGGTCTGTAATAGAGTGGAAAGAGAAGTGATTGCTTGTATCATCATCCTATTTGTCAAGTAAAAATGAGGCAAATGGAGAGAGTAGTCTGTATGAAGTATCAATGGCAACAGCAGGAGCATTACCAGTAACTGCTGGGAGCAGTGCCTACAGCCTGACAATATTCAGCTCACTGTCAAGACTGGAAAATTAAAGGCACAAATGGTGGTCATGTCAATGGACACTCCAAGATAACAAGGTGTAGAGCTGGATGAACACAGCAGGCCGAGCAGCATCATAGGAGCAGGAAAGCTTGACGTTTCGGGCTTTGGGGGAGGGGAAAAGGGTTCTGAAATAAATAGGGAGAGAGGGGGAGGCAGACAGAAGATATAGAGGAGAGGATAGGTGGAGAGGAGACAGACAAGTAAAAGAGGCGGGGATGGAGCCAGTAAAGGGGAGTGTGGGTGGGGGGTAGGGAGGAGATAGGTCAGTCCAGGGAGGACGGACAGGTCAAGGGGGCGGGACGAGGTTAGTAGGTAGGAAATGGGGGTGGGGCTTGAGGTGGGAGGAAGGGATAGGTGAGAGGAAGAACAGGTTAGGGAGGCAGGGACAAGCTGGGCTGGTTTTGGGATGCGATTGGGGGAGGGGAGATTCTGAAGCTTATGAAATCCACATTGGATACCATTGGGCTGCAGGGTTCCCAAGCTGAATATGAGTTGCTGTTCCTGCAGCCATCCAGGTTTCCCAATAAATTCCTATTATTAACAGCATCTCTCTAGGTTACTATTATACAGGCCAGTTAGGCTATGAGCTCAAACATAGGACTTCCACAGACAGTCAAGGTGGATAGATATTGCAACTGGATCACATATCCTACGGTCTTCAGTCGTGCACTTCAATTGCAGCATTAGTTATGCAATGGGATTAGATAATGTTGCCAACTCTCAAGCTGGATATAAATATTCATCTTCCTGTTCTCAATCTAGACATTGTGCATCTCAAGAAACCCAATCTGATTTACACAAATCTATGGAGAACAAGATCTGATTCATTCATGATTCTACAGGGCATTTGTCTTTGCATTCTTCATCTTAAATTTCTTAAATCCAAGTTTGCAGCAGGAAAGCTTGTGCTGTTGATGGGACTACAATATTCTCCAGCCCATTAAACAAACAAAAATGGTTCACCACTACAAGCACATGATCATAGCTCTACAGATATTAGGTAACCAAAAACGCAAATAAGACTGAATAGACAATATTTACCTGGGTCACCCCATCAATAAAGAGTCAATAGGTGATTTGGGCAAAGTTGTCATACTGTATGTTCAGCACAAACTTATACAAACTAGCAAATAAACCTGAACCACAAACTTAATAATATGCAATTAAAAGTTCAGGTCACATGGTTTCTGTAGTAAAATGTTTGTAGTTTCAGTTGCTCCAATACAAAGTCAAATTCCAAAATATTCTTTGTATATACCCTTGGTAATATATTCACATGCTTCAATGCCTAAAAAAAAAAATTCATTCAATCCACTATCACTAAACATACATTTTATTTTTTTTAAATAACTAGGTAGAAAAAAATTAACAATAACTTAAACACATTTTGATACAGACACAATTTACGATTACATTACGCAGGTTCCCCAAACAGCTCATTATGCCAAATATATGGGGATTATAAAGAGGCTTATAATTTTGATTTGTAACCTACCTAAGACCACTTGCGTATTAACAGTTGGCTTTTTGGGGAATCGTATCCAATTTGTTCCATTTTGTGCTAGAAATATAATGGAAGTATCCATGAAATACATCACAACAGCAAACACCTTGTCATTATATAAATCAGTTGCTGGTTCACTTTTATGTCTTTGACTTTGGAACCTATATAAAAATGTAAGAAAGTTGTGTCAGAAAGACAATACTGTCTGTGATTTCTCTGGTTTTCAGGAAACAATTATTCCAGAGGCCATAATACTATCATCGAGGGTCATATATTTATTAGGTTTTATTCAGCCTTTTTCTTTCTGCACTGAAAGGTTCTGAATGAGAAATCTGACTCTCACATATCGTACCTGTTAAAGAAGGTCTTGAAAACTGGGGAGATTGGGTGAAAGGGTACAAAAATTACAGCTACCCTATTAATATCTGATTTGATTCAAGCAGATTGTTTAATAGCAAGCAGCTCACCTACCTGAAACAATGAGTTTTTGACAGCACTCAATTTCATCACTAATCATGTGGGAGCCCAGTGTGTCAGAAGATTTCTCTGTATTGGATGACCTCCTAGGTAAGGCCAAACCTGTCTTACCCAATATTTAAACAAGCAGTTGCCAAGGGATGAATTCATCTTTAATACTTATGTTACTGGTAGATATGGTTCGGCCACATCTGGAGTATTGTGTCCAGTTCTGGTCGCCTCATTACCGGAAAGATGTGGAAGCATTGGAAAAGGTGCAGAGGAGATTTACCAGGATGTTGCCTGGAATGGAGGGAAGGTCTTATGAGGAAAGGTTGAGAGAGCTAGGGCTTTTCTCTGATATTGATTGGTTGTTAATCTACTGCTTCAGGCAAATGTTCTGAACAGACTATTTCGGGAATTTATAATATTATAGATAGGTATCAACAAGGAAGTTGCAAACACTCGAAATAGCTCATGGCACAATTCTTTAGGCTGACAACCATGCTTAAGCTGTAGCAAGTACATTTAACTGATTTGGCATTTTCTTGCCTAAATAGCTACAAAGTCAGGATGTAATAAATAAGAATGATAAACTATCACAATTCCCTCCCACGTCTGTCTAGATTCACCATAAATTGAAAATTAAATATGGATTTGTTTTAAACTGAGGGCAACAAGCATCAACTCATGTCAGAGTTACCAAAAGCATAAATGTTCTCACTGGAATAATGTCAATCAGAAAATACGTCTCAGCATGTCTTAAAGCTGAACTATGCCATTAACTGAAACATTAGACAATGGGGAACAATGTTTCTTTCAATTTGATTTTACAAGTTGAACATTTAGCGCTGAAATTGATGAAATGGGTCATTTAATTCTGCTAATTGTAGACACCCCTTTACCAGAAACTACAATACAAATATTATTTTTCATACAAGCTTTAGTACGGTAAAAAAGCTTACCTGGATAGGATGCAGCTGGACCCTTTTTGCCTTTTATTCCTATAATATTAGTTTTACCGGGTAGCTGAAGGAAATACAATGTTCTTATGAATGGTCTTCATCAATATTCAACTTATGAACAATTTTAAATCAAGATATATAAATTATAAAAGTAATACATTGAAAAAAACCAATTGCTTTTTGCTGGAAATTGAAAATTTCAATTTTTAATTTGGTGTATAAAACATTTTTATAATCAGAAGAAAACAGGTAAGTAAAGAATGAAATGAAGGGAAAAAAAAAACTTAGTGCTGGTGAAAAAGATAGATTAAGGTTAAAATACAAATGGAGAGAAAAAGTGAAAAATAATGATTCAGGTTAAAAATGTAACAAAACAAACAAATATTTTTCAGCAGTATCAAAATTACTTTTAATACTTCAGCAAGTTTCTTACTGTGAAACTTATATTTTCATCACCAGAATAAATATCATAAACACTTAAGGTTGAATTTTATGAGGTAATTGGCTAAACATAGATCCAGATCTTGCATTTGCTGCCTGGGCAATTGGCTCAGGAATTTACTACAGGCCTTCTAATGGGCCACCTGTGGGCTCACAGTCCAATCAATGATGCTCTTGATTAAAGGTCTCCAGGTTTCACTGGCCCAATCATAGGATTAGAAACACATCGGACCTGCT
The DNA here is from genome assembly GCA_024137785.1 of Ginglymostoma cirratum. Lineage (NCBI taxonomy): Eukaryota > Metazoa > Chordata > Chondrichthyes > Orectolobiformes > Ginglymostomatidae > Ginglymostoma > Ginglymostoma cirratum. The sequence goes on along the minus strand of JAHRHZ010000061.1, from coordinate 4,727,454 downwards.
CCAGAGGTGCATGATGATGATGATGATGATGATGATATCTTTGAATAGGTTGATTAGAAAAATAGGTTAATTTAAAAACATGTAGAAGTCAGGACAGCTACTCTCTGCTGTGGAATACAGGGGTCCTTGAGAACTTTGTAGGCAAGTAAACAAATATTTGGAAACTTTACAAGGCTGAGCATTGGCTACAAATCCTTTTTCAGAGGTCATATGGCTAGCATTCCTGCCTGCAGCTCCTTGTTAAACTGTCCCTTCCCTCCATTTATCTGGCAACCTCCCCACATGGCAGTGGGCCAGTCGGGCCATCAGGAAAACAACAACTGAGCTCTAATTGGGCCTTTCATTATGTAAATTGGCAGCAGGGGACAGTCTCTCCACGTCCAGTCTGACCATTGGTAAAATGCCCAAGTGGTAGGATTGCAACTGGGAGATAATCTGACCCCGCAACTTTATTGGTCGCAACACCTGCCATTCTGCCACCACAAGCTGGTAGAATTCTGTCATAGATTGGCTGACTAAGGTAGTTGGGCATTTTGTGAAAGTACTGGTGAGTTAAAGGTTAAATCAAAAACAAGACTTTACTGATATTTACTTCTACCTAGTGGGATGTGACACATGCTTCTTTTCCTTGTATTTTTACTTCTTCTACATTACAGGTCTTTTTACTTTATTTACTTAGCCTGTTTGATATGGCTTCTGCAATGGTTTTTCACCAGTCTGTCACTTAAAATGACAATTCGCATACAATCCTCTACCCCAACCACTTTCAAACTCTCCACTCAAAGGTATCTACCTGGATTAGGCCAGAGGCTAGGAAATCAGCTGAAACATGTCTCTCTTCAATGTATAAACCATCCTGTTTTGTACATGTTAATTACTGTCTTGGTTTTATATTTCTGCTATTTAAGTTCATAACTTTGTTTTACCATTCCTAAAAATCGGCAACGCTGGCAACAAAACTGAAGCAGTTCCAGAGACAGGCACAGACATCCTAATTAACCAACACCCACTGGTTGTGACAGGCAGCACAAAAAATTTCATGCTGCTTGCACATTTGCAATAGTTATAGTGCGCAGTCCACCATAGCTGATGAGTGCATGTACACATCAACAGGAGGTGCAGGAGTTCAAATAAGCCTGCAATATTTAAAGCTAGCCTACATCCCCAAAATGAGAGACGCACAATGTCAACTGCCTAGCCCCAAGGACCTGGATTCAGAGTGGCCTGTTCCCTAGTTGGTTTCTGATCACATTGCTCCAGAAAACCATGTTGCATAAATTCCGAGAATTAACTCTCCACACCATGAGTAATAATGACGTTTATTCTGGCTATACGTAGATTGAAGTCCCCCATAATTGCTAAATTATCCTTGTTACACACACCTCCAATTTCCTGATTATATTATCACTGCCATTTCGTGGCCCATAATTAACTCTCGCCATGGTTTTTCTTCCCTTTGTTACTTCTTAGTTCCACACAAAGTGGCACCATATCTTGAATTTTAGAACTTTAGATCAAGCCCTATTATTTTGGAGTTGTCATAAACATGAATACTTGATTAAATCACCAAAGTGCATAATTTTACCAAACTGTCTAATGTAGCTTAAAAGAATATGTATACAATGTCTTTTCTACCACTTTCTCAAAATTCCCATGTATACAACAAGCAAACACACAAAGATACAAGACAAAACATATGTATTATGAGTCAGGAAGGAACAAAATGCAGCACAATTCTGACACGAGTCTGGATCAATGAATTGTTTACTTTTCAATCTTTTGATGGTTTGCTAATGAAATGAGATTGTAGATTCTCAGTCTTGTATTCACAGGTTGAAGGTTCACACCCTCGATGGCTATGTAGGTGTTTTTTTCCCCTATTCCTTTCAACAGATCTGCACAGAACTTTGAGTGTATCCTTTCCAGTGTGGAATTGGTGATCAAGTCAGGGTCTGATGACTGATGTCACAGCTTCCATTGCAGCACAAACAGAAGTTACCCAATATTTGAGAGTTACAGTACAAGCTCAGACTGAAGTCAAGTAAACAAGCTTGCTGCTCTGAATTGTATCAGAGATAAAAGGTACTGCAGATGCTGGAGAATCCAAGATAACAAGCATGCTCTGAATGTTCAGACCACTGCTATCCTGAAATTCTCATCCTTCTCCACTTCCCTCTGAACATATCATACTCTTGCATCATCTCCACTCTTTTGCCCTGTCAATCTGCAGGCCAAGAGAGATAGAAAGCACAGCATGATAACTGGAAGCAAGTGATGTGAACAGAACCCTTAAAGGCAAAACCAAAACCTTCAGTCCATGCCACACTATTCCTTGTTAGCCACATTGCAGTAAAAGCCACCCATTGCTTTTACTAATTCAATTCAGCAACAGAAATGAATGTCAATCAGGGACTGACCTTAAAGTTTTTCATGAACCCTTCCAATATCACTGTGTGAGGTTAACAGGCATGGAATTACCTGAAGCATTGAAGTTGAAAGGCATTGCTATAGTTAACTCAAAGTTAACTGATCCCATGATCTGCCAACTGTGTAAAAACCCTGCAAATGTTCCCAGCACCTGCACTAATGTTCTCACTAATATGCCATATATTGGCCAACGTTGGTACACATCATGGATGCTATTTTGGATGTGAAGTTTTCTTGCTTCACAATTGCTACACAATTCAGTGTGCCATCACCTTGATCAATGATTATACCTGAAATTCTCAATGATTTTGCTATGTAAAGGCATTATTTATTTCAACCTATTAAATGTTATCCTTGAAAAGTTTTTAATCGTCACTTTGACATTTAAGTGTTAGCTTAAAAGGTATATAAATTCAAGTGATGTTTAGTTGTAAGCATTGCAATTCTTCTTCAATAGGATAATGGGCTCTGAAGATGGAGTAAATCCTTTCTGCCACTTCTGTACTACCAGAAATGGAACACATGCATCAAGAAAGTTCTTTCAAAGGAATTGACAACCCACCATTAGCAATTGGGAATTTGGAAATCTTGCATTTAGCTCCTCCTACTATCTGAACTAATCAGAGGATGTCTTCCTACTCAGAGAATCTGACACAGGAACCACTCCCACAGGATCAGGTCTGTTCATTCTGCCACAAAGGGCTACATTAAAGCCAGGCCTAGGTATAAAGTTTCAAAGTTTTTGCCTTCTATAGTTAATTTCATTGTCAGTGCTTTGTTGAAGTGGGGCCTCAAAGGGTTCACTGAGGTACAAACATTTCAATCATATACAAAAAGAATGTAATTGTAAAGCATTTTCCTATTAATTTCTAGACTAGTAGAAGGAATATTTGATATGCAGCCAAAACTAAGTGCAGTGAACATGATAAATGGAGTGAAATGTATTTCGGAGATAACTCAAATGTAGGAACAAGTAAAAGAGTCCATGTTACGAATTAAGAAATTATTTTGAAAATTGTACAACAACTGCAGTGTTGGATTGCTTCCTGTAGCTCAATTTCCTTGAGACATTCCCCAGTGTCTATGCTCTGGCATTGCAAAGAATGAAAAACAGAGGTTATGCTAGAAACATAACTACACATAATGAGCACAACGAAAGTTAAATGAATGATGGATTCTAATGTTTCGTTTTGGGAAATGAAGACTAAGTCAGTTATATTTCTCCAGCCACCACATATCATCACTTTAGAACAGCAAACAGTTGGTATGCCATCATTCAGACACTGTAATGCAGCAACTGCTGTTAGACACATTCAGAGACAAAATTGAGTCAGACAACTCTTTCTCAAAGGTTGGTGATCACAGGCAGGAAAATGACAATGTTGCATATTGCAAGGTGTTATCTGAAATAGAAGTCAACAGCAAGTAAAACAGAATAGGACTAGGTGGCAGAACATGGGAGCAGTATCAGATAAAATTAATAAAACTTATTTGCCAGGGATGGTAAAATAAGTTTTTGAATTTCAGGAAATGCAGGTTTCCTTATTTAGCCAGTCTCTCTTTGGTTTCCCAGAGTAGTACAAATGATCAATTGTCAAAGTGCACATTTTATAGGTTCCAGCTTTACCAGGGGACAGAGTACTATTTTCTGCAGCTTTCAATAATGTAGAATCATTGCATTTACCCGGTATCATTGCATTTATCCAGACCCCCTCAGCCACCAGCCAAATAGAGGCTAGCAGCTCTTGCACTCATTCAGCAGCAGCAACACAGTGGAGGCTGTGGCTGCTACCAGAAGATCACCCACAAAGATCCAGGATCAGGAAGGATCCAGGGCAAAAGTAAGTGATCTTGGGAGAATAATGCTCGGGTTGAGGTCACAAAGAGAGAGGCCCAGGGAGTCAGACGCAAGGGCAGGTCTTGACTCCCTTTGGGCATTCCTGCCTCTCAGTCAGGTACTGATTACCTTTGACTGAGGAACCATCCCACCCCCGAGATGACAAGGTGCCTACAGAGCAGCAGCTATTGTGCCCAATGTCAATAGCCTATCAGCAGCTGGTTAATCCTCATGACATCAGCCCTGAAGCCCTTAAGTGCTCCTTAAATGGCCACTAAAGGCCTCAGTTGGTGTTGGGATGGGAAAGTCAACTATGTAACTTGCTGCCCAGAAACTAATCCCAGTGAAGGCAGAAAGGTGGCAGCAAATGAATACATCACAATCCAACCTAATTAATTACCCTTCACGTCTCTGAGCTCATCAACTCTGGGTAAGAAGACTGCAGCTGTTAGCTCTATATCCCACTGTATTAATGTTGGCTGCCCTCCTGGATATTTGTATAATTTTCTAGTTTTATTCCGGTTTTCAATTTTGGCACTATTTTGCTTTCTATATTCTTCAGGGTCAAACAAGGAAGTATTTACATGGATGAAGCCTACGGTCCACATTGGGTTGAACAATCCTTTGTCTGTCTACTCCTTCTTCCCATGAGGCCTCTTTTTCTCAAAGTCATCCACTTTTCTAGAGATTTTTAAGAAGTCCGTTCACAAACAAATTTATTGATGATGGTGTGCATGATAGATACACACAAGATGATTTACAATATATCATGGCCAAGTCAGTAGCAATATTGAAGAATTACAGGCTTACCATCATTCTAAAGTAAACAAAGTTAGATTTAATTACTTATACTTGACTCTGATTTTGTCCTCATCAGGTCTGTCCATGCTTACATTAGACAATCACTGGTGAGATTACACAATCAACGCAGAATATAACCCTTTTTAAAACTTACTTCTACATTCTCAGTAATTGCTTATTTTTTCTACCTTCTCCTATATTTCTGACTGTCCTCAATATTCTTTCCCTGTTTTCTTATCTTCTTCTGCTGCAATCTCTGTTTTTTGTCCCAATGCCAATAAAAGGGAGGGTAGTGTAAGGTGATGGGGTAAAGATACACTGATAGTTTCAGACTAAATTTTGTGAGGGTTCAATGGAAAGAATGTTTCTTAGTAGCTTCCTTCCCAATTTAATTCTCCATGACTGTTCATGCCTTCCTCAACCATACTCCATCAGCTACCATTGTGCCCCCCATTGCTTTACTTTCCCAATACCATGCCTTTCCTATCATATCCTTGTTCCCATCACACTTCCTAATCCTTCACCCTAGCCTACCTATACAGTCACTTGTTTCTTCTCCATTTAATTGGTCTGCTGTTGTGATATAAACTGCCTGATTTCTTTCCATGTATAATTTTAAATGTCATTTATTTTGCTTTGGTCTTTAATTTTCTGTTAGTCACTCATGGGATTTCTGTGTACTGGTGGTTAATAATTAACGTACAAGTATTTCTACAGCCAAGGTGATTTATTTTTAAAAAGTCTAGGTGCTACTTTACAAACTTAATAGATTTTCATTTATGTTAGGAGTTTGCCACCTGGCACAGGAGACAATTGTGCCTCAAGGATTCAGGGGATTTTTTAAGCTAGGGGAAACATCCATTGACTGGAGGGAGAAACTTTTGTTTCAGGTTTACTTTGTTTTGGACTGTTTTGTGAGGTTCTTACATGGATATGCATGTATAGAACAGTGTTCTCGAGAAGGTGAGAATATAGTGAAATAGATTACCTTAGAATAAGGAGAAATTGAAAGTTCCAGACCAAAGTGTTGGGATAAAACAGTGAAGAGGACTTGAAAAATTAATATAATTGCTTCAGGAAAAAGCCATCAGTGTTTCCTGCTTAGAAGTTAAAATCACACTTACCTTTAGTCTGTTATGGTGTTATTAAATTATTTTTTGCCCTTCTGTCAGTACTGAACAGTGGGTGCTTTAGGATAATGTACAGGAGATATTAGTGTTTTTTTTGGAACTTATAAAGGTGCGTTTTGGGAACTGATTAGTCCAACAATAAGATCAGCTGCATTCATAATGCTGTCCTTTCATCAATCCATAACTCTCCATTCACTTTATCCCCAAACCCACTTATTCATTGCACAGGAAGTTGGGAAGAAATCAGAGTCATCCCTCCCCCTAACCCCACTGTTGCAACCTGTTCTTTCTTCCTTTCTTCCTCTCTTGCATTCTCATTTTGATCCACTTTCTCTGGTGGTTTCTCAATCTTTCACTCTTTCTCTTGATATTTGTTCACAGGCAATATGTTAGTAATGTTGCAGTCATTGGCTGCAGGCCCAGCAGTGGCTGGGCAGGCTTCTCTGTGACCAGCAGATTCTCAGTCTGCAGGGCCAGGTGCCAGTGAAGGTGTAGTCATTGCTGGGGCAATTGGATTATTCTTCTCATCTTATCTTTCATATTGGCTCTTCACTCAGTCTCAAAGGTGTCTGTAGCATTCTCAATGTACAATCTTCAGCCATCCAATCCATCATCTGCATGTCACACTGGTTATCATCAGTGTGGCACACAGAAAGGGACTTCTTCAGGGAACCCTTGAAACATTTGCCTGCGGTCACCCATTTCTGTTTATCAGTGGTCAGTTCTCTTTAGAACATCACATTGGGCAGGCATAGCTCGTCCATCTGTGCAATGTGACACATTCAATTTGCAGGATGATAGCCTCAACGCTGATGATGTCATTGTTTCCATGACTTCAATGTTTATTATGTAGTCCTACCAACAGAGCTTGAAGAGGCTGCAGAGGCATTGCTGGTGTAAGTGTTCAGGAAGGTGCACATTGTGGTGGTACAGGATTCATGACTCAAGACCATACAAACGGTAGTGAGGACTACAACTTTGCACACTTCGCATTTGGTCTATGCACTGAGGCTGTGGTTGCTTCACATTCATTTGTAAGACTGAAAAATGTGCTGTTTGCTTTTGAAAGCATATTGTCCACTTCCTTGTCTATGGCAGCAACAAATGAAATGACACACTGTCAATAGATAAATTGCTTGATGACAATCAGCTTAGTTCCCTCAATGACATGTTTGAGGTTTGGGCTGATGGAGGACTTCAGCTTTTGTTAAGCTAGTTTTTAATTCAAGAACAGTGCCTCCTCAGAAAAATGTGTAATTATATGTTGCAAGTCTGACTGGTTGTGGGCCAGGAATGTGCAGTCATCGGTTAAAATAAATTCTTGGATGCGTTTTTCTTGTTTTTTCACATGAGCCTGAGATTGAAAGGGCCTCCTTCATTCCAGAAAAGTCTGTAAATTCCCTCTTCAAGGTCTTCTGTTGCCTGCTGCATCCTCGTGCTGAAGAAAATGTTGAATAAAGTTGGGACCAGTACATATCCCTGCCTTACCCACTAGGGATTTGGAAGGGAGTTGAGATTTTGCTGTTGTGCTTGACCTGTCCATACTAATTTTCATGGAACTGCTTAATCATGACCAGGAACCTGGGTGGACATGCAAGTTTTTCAAGGATTTTCCGAAGTCCATCTCTGTTCACAGTTTCAAATACATTGATAAAGTCTATAAAGGAGATATATAGGTCTTTGTTTTGCTTGCAACATTTTTTCAATATTTATTTGAATATAAGTAGCATGTCTGCAGTGCTTCTGTTTGCTCTGAAGTCGCACCAGCTCTCTGGGAGGTTTTGTTTCACAGTGGTAGGTATCAGCCTCTCAAAGTATTTTATCCAGGATCTCCCCAGCAATAGAGAGGATGATGATGGAGCATCTGACTTTACCCCCTTAATTTTGTACAAAGCGATGATAACAACTTCACAAAGATCCTGTAGAATCCTGCCTTTCAACAGACCATGAAAAACACACACAGCTTGTATGTAGAGCAAGACCATCATACATCACGTTTTTGGGTGGAATTTCATCAAATCTGGAGCAATGTTGCAATTGATTTGGTTGATGGTGGTTACAGTCTGCTTTAGAACTAGGCTCCCATCCAGTTTCTATTAGGCTGTCATTTGATGTGGTTGATGGCAGTATATACTGTGCCCTTGATTTTGAACAGTGTTCTAATGTGCTCTGCCCAGATGCACCATTGAAAGCATACTGCCTGGGTACATAACAACCCCTGGTATGGCAACTGCTCTCCCCAGGACCGTAAGAAACTATAGAAGATGGTGTGCACAGCCCAGACCATCGCAGAAACCAACATTCCATCCATGGACTCCATTTACACAGCCCGCTGCCACGGAAAGGCAGCCAACATCATTCAAGACCCATTGCACCCGGTAATGACCTCCTACAACCTCTTCCATCAGGCAGAAGATCCAGAAGACTGAACACATGCACAAGCAGGTTTAGGAACAGCTTCTTTCCAGCCATTATCAGACTGTTGAATGGACTCTAGCCTCAAATAATGTAACTTGCAATGTAACCTGTATGTCTCTAAGTCTTTTTGATCCTTTGCTTGCTGTGATCTGCATATCAAGCTTTTCCCGGTATTTCGGTACACATGACAATAAAATCAAAATCCAAAAATAAAAGTGATCCAGGACTGTCTTCTTGGTGGTATGTAATGTCTTTCCATTGGCATACCTTGGGGGAATTTAGATAGTTATGCGGGTCCATAGACAGATTAGTGTTTCTGAGAAGATTCTTTTGTTGCCAGTATCAGCACACATTTGAGATTTTTCCACCGGTGCAACTGATCAGTCATTTACCATGTTCCTCAGTTTATGTTTACTGCATGCGTGATGGTATATTGTCTATTCTTGGATCTCTGCAGAAAAGCAGCTGTCTGCAACCAACTACTTCCTTCAATAAAAAGATTGCTTCACGACTACTTGGATGTGTCCTCACTTGATGGACTACAGTTTGGTGCACCAGTGTGACCTAAACAACATACAGCACAGTATAGTCATGCCAAAAACTCACTATCATATAGCCATCAACTCATTCACTAAAAGCTGAGCTTCCATTTCAAGCCTGAGCCTGAGAATGGATGAGAGACAAACTGTCAAATAAATTTTGAAGTCTTCAATCTGCAGAGATAGATATCAAGAAGCCTTACAAATCTTACTGCTGATTTCACTGCAAAAGCGATTTGGAAACACATCAAAGCTTTAATACTGAATGCATCCAAGAAGCCATTGGACCAGTACCAAACAGAACAGGGACTGAAATAAAAGCAGAATTCTGTGGGTGCTGGAAATCTGAAATAAAAACAGAAAATCACAGAATAACCTCATCACATCTGCAGTATCTATGGAGGGAGAAACAGACTTAATGTTCCAGAAATGACCAGTCATACTAGACTTGAAACATTAACTCTGTTTCTTTCTCCATAGCTGCTGCCAGACCTGTTGAGTTTCTCCAGCACTATTTGTTCATATTTATGAACAGTGACTAATTTGCTAAAATAACATGGAAATCTAAGGTCTGTGAGCAATAACAAAGCCAGCTCAGCAGGCTCATCTGGCTTAGCCAGCTAGCCAAGAGAAAAAGACACTCAGATTGAGAACATGTTCCACAGAAAACTGCTCCCACCTTAGTTCAATTCATATCTTCAATCAGATAGATAAATCGTCTCTGAAAGTGATAGAACTGTAGAAATAAATTGATAGAGATAATTTTCTTCATATACATTAGAAGGGAGATAAATTTGTCAAAAACAAGTATCCTTGAAGAAGGCCAGCAAAGTACTTCAACGATATAATTTTATTCACATCACTGAGTTTGGACCATTATGGAAATGGATTCTAGGATAATTGTCAGGAAAAAAAATGGGTATTTATTAGAACTTACAGTAACTTAGCTGCTCTTTGTGGAAATTGGGTTAATTAGTTAACTGAATGCAGGAATAAGGTGTGGATGAAAAAACAACCTATTTGGTAGTCAATCCTTTCCATTACTGGCAGCAGATTCTACAAGACCTATGAATGGCACCACATGTGCTGAACAGATCACCAAAACAGCAAACTGTTACATAGCACAAGCACATAGTGAGTCCAAGTTTGAATAGTCCAAATTGGACTGACATTCAGATTTTTTTTTAGATAGACTCTAAATTGGACTCATTTGAACTTAATTCCAAGCTTAGTCATTATGTCAAGGAGATGACCAGATAACCAGCAAAAAATGTTGGTTGTAAACATGAAATATAAATATGATTGAAATGTGATTCGGTCCTGTTCTTATTATCATTTATTTGTCCCAGTTTATTGGGACATACATTATTGCTATGATATGTTTGCTGAACAGAAACGATAGCTTCTCATAAAAGCATAGGCTCTGAAGAAAGAGATTTCTGTAATTAAATCTTGAGTCAACAATTTTTAGAAATAGGTGAGTGACCTAAGAGTGCCAACTACTAATAGTGTCATCTTAGTTTAGTTGATAACTTGATTATTTCTGGTTTAAACGATTTTGGGTTCAGACGCATTTTCAGACAAATGCAACATGTCACAAGGCATGTCATCTAACAGTGTCTTCTGTTAGTTGGTTTGTGCTTGTATATTTAGAGTTTTACCGCTTTTGCATGGTATGTTTCTGGAGCTACAAGCTGCTAACAGGATAGCACGGAAACCCAGGCTGCACCGTGACTGCACAGGACGAGTGTATCTCCTTAGCTAAGCAGTTTGAAGGATTATGAAAGTTACAACACAATGGAGTCATAGAATCATACAGCTGTACAGCACGGAACAGACCCTTCGGTCCAATTTTACCATGCCGATCAGATATCCTAAGTAAATCTAATCACATTTGCCAGCATTTGGCCCAAATCCCTGTAAACGCTTCCTATTCATTTATTCATCCAGATGCCTTTCAAATGCTGTAATTGTACCAGCCTCCACCAGTTAATTAAACTGGAAAGTGTACAAAGAAGATTTATGAGGATGTTGCAAGGATTAATAGACCTGAGTTAGAGGGAGACGTTGGCTAGGATAGGGCTTTATTCCTTGGAACATAGAAGAATGAGGGGTGACCTTATTGAGGTGTATAAAATCTTGAGGGGCATAGATAGAATGAATGCATATAGTCTGTTTCCCAGGGTTGGGGAATTGAAAACTAGATGGCATAGGTTTAAGGTGAGAGGGGAAATATTTAAGAAGGACCTGAGAGGCAACTTCTTCACATAAAGAGTGATGCACATATGGAATGGGCTGCCAGAGAAAGTGGTTGAGGCAAGTACAATAGCAACATTTAAGAAACATTTGGATAGGTACACGGATTAGAAGGGTTTAGAGGGATATGGACCAAATATGGGCAATTGGAACTAGCTGAATGGGCACCATGGTCAGCATGGACCAGTTTGGGCCGAAGGGCCTGTTTCTGCGCTGTATTTCTCTATGACTCTATGACGTCCTCCGGCAGCTCATTCCATACACACACCATCCTCGGCGTGAAAAACGTGCCCCTCAGGTCCCTTTTAAATCAGTCCTCTCTCGCATTAAACTTATGCCCTCCAGTTTTGGACTTGCCCACCCCGGGCAAAAGACCTTAGCTATTCACGTTATCCATGCCCTTCACGATTTTATAAACTTCTATAAGGTCACCCCTCAGTCTCTGATGCTCCAGGGCAAATAGCCCCAGCCTATTCAGCCTCTTACTATAGCTCAAACCCTCCGACCCTGGCAATATCCTTGTAAATCTTTTCTGAATCCTCTCAAGTATCACAACTTCCTTCCAATAGCAGGGAGACCAAAACTGAACACAGTACTCCAAAAGTAGCCTAACCAAAGTCCTGTACAGCTGCAGCATGAACTCCCAACTTATATACTCAATGCACTGACCAATAAAAGCAAACATATCAAACACCTTCTTCACTATTCTGTCTACCTGCAACTCTACTTTCAAGTAACTATGAACCTGCATTCCAGGCTGTCTTTGTTCAGTAACACTCCCCAAGACCTTGCCATTAAGTGTATAAGGACTGAGAAGAAATTGTAAATTAAAGTGAGCAAATTCAATGTCACTTCTGGAACAGGAGGAAGAAAACAGAGAGGACAAGAAAGGTTGGGTTAAAATACAGAGGAAAAGCAAAAGAAGGAAGAACCTAAAAAAAAATTAATTACATATTTGATACCTTTAACAGTTACAACAACTAAAACCTGAAGTAATATGACACAGATTTGTAACAGTTAATTTTCAGCGCCAAAGAAGTTGATTGGCATAAATTAACATTTAACAACTTGTTAAAAAGATTTTTGAAGTGCAGTGAACAAAACTGGGTTTTCTGTGCTGTGTTTAGTTTATATCTATTAAGATCGTACAGCAATTTCATGCCACTCAAAGCCTTTCATTCATGAGCCAGAGATGCTGTTTTCACAAAGTCAATACGCAGCCTCGCAGCTCACATTGCAACTTATCGTGCCCCTTACTTGTAGCTGCTGAACTGTTTGCAATATGTTCTATAACCTCACCATTATTTTGATAGAAACATTTGCGCCATAATTGGAGTTAATATTGCACTTCAATAATAAGGGAGCAAAATATTACCAGATGTGCTATATTTTGGAAGAATTGTTAAACCAATATTTGATTTATCATATTTAGACAATGAGCTGAATTTTCCTGGACGCATAAAAATGAGATTGTTGGTGGAAGGGACTGTGAAAATAAGGGGGGAATACCTGGGCAGCTCCCAGCACAATCCTGTAATCCACAAGCAATTCCTAAGCAGCTGGTTGGGAATTGGGTGTTGCCACCTAATCCACTGAGGTGGGTTGCCAATTAGGGCAGTTAAGACTCCACTAAGACCATTTTGTACTGGCACTACTAGTCTCCCACTGTTGTAAGGACCCCATTCCTATTGCCCACTGCAGACTGTGGAGCCCTGCAGCTCATTAGAGGGAGCCTCCTGGCAAAATATCAGAAGACCGGTGGGGCTAGAGGCTTCATGCCACAACAGCTGTAACTGTACAAGGCATTTGTGAGACTGAGATAACAAGGTGTAGAGCTGGTTGAACACAGCAGGTCAAGCAGCATCAGAGGAGCAGAAAAGCTGATGTTTTGGGCCTAGACCCTTCTTCAGAAATGGGGGAGAGGAAGGGGATTCTGAAATAAATAGGGAGAGAAGGGGAGGTGGATAGACGATGGATAAAGGAAAAGATAGGTGGAGAGGAGACAGACCGGTCAAAGAGGTGGGGATGGAGCCAGTAAAGGTGAGTGTATGTGGGGAGTTGGGGGGATAGATCAGTCCAGGGAGGACGGACAGGTCAAGGGGACGGGATGAGGTTGGTAGGTAGGAGATGGGGGTGGGGCTTGAGGTGGGAGGAGGGTATAGATGGGAGGAAGGACAGGTTAGAGAGGCGGGGACAAGCTGGGCTGGTTTTGGGATGCAGTCGGGGGAGGGTTGATTTTGAAGCTTTTGAAGTCCACATTGATATCATTGGGCTGCAGGGTTACCAAGCGAAATATGAGGTGCTGTTCCTGCAACCTTCAGGTGGCATCGTTGTGGCACTGCAGGAGGCCCAGGATGGACATGTCGTCTAAGGAGTGAAGCTGCACCTGGATACTGTGCACACTTTTGATCCCCTTACTTGAGGAGGAATGTAGTTGTATTAGAGGCTGTAATGAGGTCAGCCAGGTAGACCTCATAGAAAATGAGTTCCCTGATCGTAGCGGATTAATAGCCCCAATCAGGGAGTTCTGGCTGAAAGATATAAATAGGAGTGTCAGAGGTTCTGTTCACTCTGAGAACTGGCTGTGAGGGAGCTGGATCAATGTCAAGGACTCTCCATGTGTAAGTAAAGGGTGACTTGGTCACAGGATACCAGCCTCTGTGGAGTTATTTCAGTGGCAACCAGTGAAAAGCATGTTCCTGAAGAAATTCATTTGCAATAGTCGTCTTTGCATTGGGGTAAGCTTTTCTGTCATCGTGCTATTATTAGGGAAGCTTGACACATTCAATCTTGCCGTTGAATACTGGACCCAGTATGTGGAAAGAATGCATTATATTTTCAGGGTAAATAAAATTGGGACAGATGAAAAGCAACAAGTAATTCTCCTGACAGCTTCTGGACCCACAGCTTTTTCAGTTATTATGAATCTAACATGCCTTGAGGCAGTAAATATTTGAACCCTTCAAGAGCTAATGGGTTTAAGTTAAAGAATACCCCTTCTAATTCTGAGATGCTATTGGTTTCACTCAGCAATTTGAGAACCAGGGGAATTTGTGCCAGGATTTTTGACTAGGTTAAGATGACTGGCAGAGGCAAGTGACTTTGGTTTAACCCTTAACAAGATGCTGAGACCCCATTTGGTATGTGGGATTAATGATGTAACCATGCAAAAGCACATACAAGCTGAAGCCCAAGTGGCTTTAAGCAGTTGCTATAACTGGCTTTTTCATTGAAGAATGCAGCAAGTGGAGCTTATGAGTTGCAATGTATTCCAATGGAAGTGGACACCCTCACCAGTCTGGTTGAGCTTGGGGAACACCACTTGAGTGAAGACAAATGCAGAGCCTCACTCAAGACATATCCTGAACAGAGGGACTCTAGGTCAGCCCACAGCAAAACCCCAAAACAAAGCCAAGCCTTAGCCACACAGTTAAAATTTTCTTTAGGATCCGGCCAGCAAGCTATTTCAGTTGCTGCCAGTTTGCAGGCTGAAGACAGCAAGAGAGTTCCACTTGACCTAAACTGAGTAAAAGAACTCATAGGCCAGTATCCAGGAGGGTGTACACCCTGGAAAGTCCACCTACATCTGGTTTGGAAGAGTTAAATTGCTTAGCAACATCCAAATCAGAACTGATCAAAATAAATATCTAGTTAAATGGTCATCCAGTCCTAATTGAGGTCAAAATACTGGCCATTTCAGTGATCGCAGAACCAGGCTTTAACAAAATTCGTTCTGGACTCCAACCCTTAAGTTTGTGCGTGATCTCATCTAGTCTAAGAGCCGATACCGGGGAACGTTTACAGATTAAGGGTACAACTTCAGTTCCAATCTTGTATGAGAAGCAGCTGGTTCAGTTACCACTGATTGTAATAAAAGGCTCAGGCCCAAGCCTGATGGGAAGGATTTGGCTGAGAAAGATTCACCTTGACTGGCTCAACATCTTTTGATTAGAAAATGGCTGCCTGAGTGAAGTACTATTAAAAATTCCCAGAAGATTTTCTGGAAGGTCTAGGGATTATCAAAGGAGCCAAGGTTACTTTGCATTGTGACCAGGAAGCAATTCCATGATTCTGCAAGGCCCGCCCAATGCCTTCTGGGCAAATGTACAGGCAGAAATCAAAAGGTTGGAAAGTGAAGGAATAATCCAACCAGTACAGTTTGCAGAATGGGCAGCACTAATCACATCAATTGTGAAGCCCGATGGGTTGGTCAGCCTTTGTGGAGATTTTAAACAAATGGGGAACCACTTTTTACAGCAGGATAAATACCCAATCTCTCGCACAGAGGATTCATACACAAAGATGGCGGCGAGGACGTCCTTCACGAAGTTGGATATGAGCCATGTATGCTTGCAATTGCAGTTAGATGAGAATTCCCAGATATGTGCTACAATTAATACCCATAAGGGTTTGTACCAATATACGAGACTGCCATCTGGGGTATCATCAGCCTGTGCAATTTTTCAGCTGACGATGTGAACATTTCAGAAGGTCTACCCCAGGTCGTCATTTATCTAGATGATGTGCTAATAACAGGGAAGACCAATATGGAGCACTTAGAGAACTGAGACTTACTCTTTGGACATTTCTCCCTGCCGGGCATACGTCTTAGAAAGGGAAAATCTGCATTCCAGGGACCCCAAGTGACCTACGTTGGCTACAGAGTCGACAAGACCAGGTTATTCCCGTTGGAAGATAAAGCAAGGGCAATTAAATGTGCCTCAGCTCCCACAACTGTACCAGAGCTTAGGTCTTTCCTTGGGCTGGTGCAGTATTATAAAAAGTTTATACATGACCTGGCCTCAATCCTGGCACCTTTGCATCTACTCTTAAAAGAAGGGTCAGCCTTGGAAATGATTGCATTGCCTACCCATAGCCTTCAGGGAAGTGAAGAAACAGCTATCATCCTCTAAGGTGTTGGCAGACAATGATCACTAGCGAGGTCTGGTATTGACATGCAATGCATCCTGCATGGCTTTAGGGTAGTATTAGTTCATACGTGGCCCAATGAAGAGGAATGCCCAATAGCGTATGTGTCCAGGGCTTCAGCTAATGCAGCGTATAAATAAGCTCACTTAGAGAAGGAAGGTTTCAAGGTCATATTTGGAGCCAGGAATGTTCCACCAGCATCCTTACGGACATAAACTTGTAATAATAATGGACCACAGATGCCTGCTAGGTTGACTTAAAGAGAACAAACAGTGCCGCCCTTAGCTTCAGGTCAAGTTCAGCTGTAGACTCCAATAATAGTGTGCACAATTACAAGTTAAAACAGCATCTGAGAGGCCAAGTAGCAAATACAGATGCATTGAGCTGCCTCCCACTGGCAGATACACCACCAGTGGTAGCGCCGCTGGAAGTGTCCATAATGGTTTTAAATTTTTGGACACACTTTCAACCACAGCTGAGAATATCAGACTTTGGACACAGAAAAACCTGGTTCTGGTAAAATTGAAACAGCTGGCGGTGATAGGGGAATCCGAAGGTCCACTACAACCAGAATTGAAATCATTTTGGACCCGGAAAGACCAGATCACGGTAGAGGACGGGCATATTATTACAGGGAGCAAGAGTGTTTATCCCAAGTAAAGGTCACTGCCAGACAGTAGCTGCACTCTCCCAGGGTCTTCCAGGGGTTTCCAAAATGAAAAAGCTGCTGAGAAGATGGTGGCCAAAAATGGATGCAGAGTTAGCCGCGTTGGTGGGGCAGTGCCTAGAGCTCCATACCATCCATCATCCAATGGTCTGGCAGAAACAGCCATCCAAACTTTGAAGGGAGGCTTAAAGTAACAGCCTACAGCTTCACTAGATACCAAACTCTCCCAGTTCCTATTTGATTGTAGGTCCACCCCTCATGCTATAGGGATAGCTCCAGCAGAATTGCTCACGGGGAGAACTCTCTGCACCAGTTTAAAGCTGATCTTCCTGAACGAGGGTGGGGGCGGAGTCAGATTGAAACAGCATCAGGATCGCCAATGCCAGACTCAAGGCTCTACTAAGCAAGACAGTTTACTTCAAGGGCAAAGTTTGGTGTAGGAACCATGGGCATAGCTCTGCATGAGCAGGAGGCTTGGTCGATGTGAGGTCAGGTCCAGAACATATAAAGTTCAAATAGGTGCATTAGTTCTGAACAAGCATATGGACCATATGAAAGCTGCAAACTTGCAGACGATGCAGAAGCAAACATGCCGTGCTCCTTGACTGCCTTTCCAACTGTTCCGTAACACTTGGTTCTCCCTCTCCATCAAACAATTCAGAGAAGGTTCACGAGTTGATTCCAAAGATGAGGGGTTCAGCTTACGACGAGACTTTGAGCAGTTTATATTCTCTGGAATTCAGAACAATGAGAGAAGATTTAACCGAGATATATAAGGTGCTAAAGGTGATTGACAAAGAAGATGTAAAAAGGATATTTTCTTATGTTGGGAAATCTAGAATGGAAGGTTATAGTTTTAGCATAAAGGTAGCAGGTTTAAAATAGAGATGAGGAGTTACAACTTTTCACAAAGGATCTTGAATCTGTGGAATTCACTACCCTAGAGTATGGTGGATGCCGGGACACAAAATGCATTTCAGGAGTAAACAGGTTTTTAATTAATAATGAATTGAAGGGTTTTGGTGAACAGGCAGGAATACAGGAATTGAGGCTGATATGAGATCAGTCATGATCGTATTAAATGACAGAGCAGGTTCAAAGTGCTGAATTGCCTCCTAGTTCTGATGTCCTTTTGTTAGGGCAGGGGCACTGTAATCAGAGGCTGCAACCATGTCTGGAAAAAAAATCTTGGAGAAGGAATACCGCTCCACCTCAATGACCTGATAAATTTCAGGAATCTTTAATTGTTGATTTCTTTGCAGACAACTCTGTGTGTCTCTCTGTTGAGGTTTCCTCACAATCCCTTTTCTGCTTCAGTACTGCCCATCACTTCCTGTGGGGCCAATGGTTATCCAGCATTGAATGCCCTCTGACGGGGTCTCCAGCCTCAGGTACGCATCTGTTGTCCTGAATGCGGAGGGGACCTAGTAGGAGGTAGCCTTCAGGAAGGTTGTGCCAGGGGGCATTCCAATGACTTGGGTGGTCTGCGTATCACCAGATAATTCAAAGCAATTTCTTAAGGGTACATGTTCTAATGTTCCTTTCCCTGCAACCTCAAAACAAAATAACTGGTCATTACTCTCATTGCTGTTTATATGATATTCCACTACACATTCTGCCAGTTACATTCAGCTATTTAACTAAGTTCAATGTTTGTTGTAGCTATACCATTCACCCATAAGTAACAGTAAACACCATTCCCTTTGCTGTTAGTTTGCTAAGAGCCCAATTCCTTTTGATATGTGACTGCTCATTTCTGCAGTTGATCCAGAATAAAAAAAAACTCCATAGCTTTAATGTTCGAGCGTGGACTCATAAAAATACCACTGTTGGGAACTCTTTAGCAACAAGTTGCTCATGTCAGCCTTACCACAGGCCAACAAAACTATCTGATGTCTTCAAGATGTGTTAAATGCAAGTCTTATTCTACAGGGATTATATTCCACTGGTGAACTCAGGTCAGATAGCCCAAAATAAAACAGACCTTTTACTTCTAAGAATGATAAATCATCATCGGATCAGCGTAATTATATAAATTTAAATAAAAACATGACCCAATGTTTTCTTTCCCTACCTTCAGAACCATTCTACAGCCCTTCTGAATGCTACAAACCTTCTTCCACTTGCTCTTAGCCAATTATATGTTTCCATCATGGTGTCCTCAGCTCTTCTTCCAGATAGATATTACATTCATCCAATTCTCTTCCAGTAATCCTTACTTTCAGGCCAAGTTTAATTTTTCTCCCAGTTCCTCCAGCTTGTTGTTCTAGCCACGGAAACCATTGTTTCCATTGTGGATCCTATATTTGTTCTCAGAATGAGCACTGACTAAATCATGTGCCAGGGCTTTCCATGTGCACTCGCCAGTGTGTGATTTTCCCTCATGAATTTTAATGGACATGAAGGTTTGCAGACCAGTGGCCACAAAAGCAGCAAACATCTGACCATGGGGTATACTTTGTAATCTTCACAACTGATATCCATCTAAACTTATCTTCATGTGACTATATCTGTGGAAGTATCTTTGTGGAACTCATCTAACTGGGTGGTTTCAAGTTGAAGAGAATGATGGAAAAAATTGGCAGCAATTTGTGATGGATCGAGATTAAAAGTGCAGAGTGTTTCATACAGTTGAGGTCAAGATCCTGGATTTCCCTTCCTTATGGCAATGTGGGTTTACCTATGCCAAATGGACAGTAGCAGCTCAAGAAGGCAGGATATCACCACCTTCTCGAGGACAATTAGAGATAAGTAATAAATGCTGGCCCCTCCAGTGATGCCCACATCCCATGAATGAACTTAAAAATGTTGAAGTATATTGGCCATCGAATTGGAAAATCTCACCATCTGCCATGGAGGGATTCAAACTCCTGTTCCTAACAGTTAAACCTAAAGTTCAGGATTAAGTATTATTCTTCCATCACTTCCATGGGATGTCTCAAAAGCATTTCTCAACCAAAAATGTACTTTTCAATTTCTACTGAGACGGACAAACAGCCAATTTGCACTCAGCAAAGTATCACACAGAGCATTCTATGGTTTGGAAGCCTTAGGCTTAAGTGTTTCTTGACAGATACAACGTTAAGGAAAGGATTTACACTTTCTTTATATTCACTCATGGGATGTGGGCATCACTGGCAGGGCCAACATTTATTGCCAGTCCCTAGTTGCCCTTGAGAAGGTGATAATGAGCTACCTTCTTAAAATGCTGCCATCCCCATGCTGTATGTTGACCCATAATGCCGTTAGGAAGGGAATTCCAAGATTTTGACCCAGCGATAATGAAAGAATAATGATGTATTTCCATGTCAGGATGGTGAGTGGCTGAGAGGGGAACTTGCAGGCGGAGGTGTTCCCCCATGTATCTGTTGCCCTTGTTTTTCTACATGGAAAAGGTCATCAGTTTTGAAGGTGCTGTCTAAAGATTTTTGATTAATTTCTGCATTGCATTCTTTAGTTTGTACGCACTGCTGCTACTTAGCATCAGTGGTAGAGGGACTGGATGTCTGTGGATGTGGTGTCAATCAGGTGAGCTGATTCGTGGAGCCAGGACACTCCTGAGAAACTCACATATCCTAAGAAAGTCACATATTACTTGGAAAGCAAGAATCTAACCAGGGCAACAGAGATTGTTTTCGTTTACAAGAAAAATGAAAATATCACATAATCACCAAAGAATCAGATAGGAAATTCAGATGAAATTTCATTATGCAGAGAGTGCTGAGAGTGTGGAACATGCTGCCACATGAAGTAGTGAAGGGGACGGATGGATTTCTAAGGGGATGCGCAATAAGCATATACGAGAGTAGAAGATTGAGGGATTTGCTAATGGAGTTAGATGAAGTGGTTGCAGAAGCTATGTAATTTTTTAAAAATCCTCACCGCATTCATTTTCAGTAGTTTCATCAGTGACGTTTTGCCTCTGGTAAGCTTAGGAATGAGGCTGTTCACTAACCATTCAACTCGAAGTACAACTCTAGCTACAACAGGGTAACATGCTAGCTTGGTCGAACCAGTAAGAGATAACAGTTAAACAACATATGTACACGGCAATGCCAAGCTTATATAAGATAAAGGTCAGCAATCATCTTTTGATTATCAATGACACCTGTATCACCGAGTTCTTGACCTTCAAAATTTTGAAAACAATCATTTATTAGCAATCGGACAATTCAACAAAATAAGTATGAGATCATTGGACAGATATTATATTGGCCTTAATCCTCAAATCCTCTCCACTGTCTATAAGATTGAAATCAACATATAACGGAAAACTCATCACTCAGCTGGTAAGACACAGCGCCAACTCAAGAAGCTCAACACCATCCAAGACAATGACAAATCAAATACGCCAACTACAGGATTCCATGAAAACATCCCAAAACATACAATTGTTCCTCCATTCAAGCTATTATGGTAGATGGTGACAAAGTGTTATGTCATTGGCTGAAAATGGTCTGGGAGATGTGTTCAAATCTCATCACAGAATCTAGTAGAATTTAAAATAAATTCATGATTCTGAAGTTGAAAATCAGTGTCAATAATAGTAACCATAGAAGGAACCCTATAGAGGCCTCAACAAATTGAGATATGACAAGAAATGTGGCAGAATCACATGACAGGTCTGGCAAGCACTATCTCAATACTGGGAGCAAGTTTCTGCATCTTTTATTAAAGTTCTGGGTGTTGAGGCAAGATCATTGCTAGTGAGAGATAAGCTGCCTGTTAAAGGGGCGTATTACTTGTTAACAATCTTATATCTGCACATCTTACCTCACTGATATGTACCTTCTTATTCTACCACCCACTATGAGCAAACTAAATGCTGAGAATTCTCAACGTGGAAGTCAGAGTGAATTCTGAAGAACTCAGTTCTGAAGAAGAGTCATACCAAACTCAAAATGCTAATTTTGTTTCTCTCTCCACAGACGCTGCTAGACTTCCTAAGTTTCTCCGGCATTGTCTGCGTTTGTTTAAGATTTCTAGCATGTGCAATATTTTGCTTTTACTCAAGTTATTAATCTGGCAAATCCAGCTTGCTGTTTGCTCCAAAAATCCTCTTTGTTGGATACCAGGAACCAACATCTCAGGGGAGATTCTATAGGCAACGGTCAATGCACCCCACATCTTCAGACATTAGCATCTGACATGTGCCAGTTTCTAAGACCCCTCATCTCCGACCCAATTATAGGATGCTTCAGCATTATAATGTTGCATCCTGGGTTGCACCAGCAACAAACATTGCAATACTGCTACAAGGATACAGTGTGCTCGGGGGCACATACCCAGCTCATGGTATGCACCAGGCTGCATCTGCGGACTGTTTTTGATTTGATTTGATTTATTATTGTCACATGTACCCAGATACAGTGAAAAAGTAGTGTCTTGCATGCTATCCAGACAAATCATACCTCACACAAGTATATTAGGGTAATAGAACTAGAATGCAGAATATAGTGTTACAGCTACAGAGAAGGTACAAAGAAAGATCAATTCTCATATATAAGATGTCTGTTCAAGTCTGATAACAGCAGAGAAGACACTGTTCTTGAATCTATTGGTACGTGTTTTCAAACTTTGGTATCTTCTCCCCTATGGATGATGTTGGAAGATTGTATAACCAGGTGGGAGGGTTCTTTGATTATGTCGGCTGCTTTCCCAAGGCTGTAGGAAGTGTAGACAAAGTCAATGAAAGAAAGGCTGGTTTGTGCGATGGACTGGGCTTCATTTATAACTCTCTGTAATTTCTTGCACAGCAACAAGTCCTCCAAAAACTTTAATGAAACTGACATTTAGCCAAATCAGAAATTAAATTAAATTATATGAAATCATTATTGATTGCTTTAAAAAGCCAACTGTGTTCACTCATGCGCTTAATACGTTTTGTATTACATATTCTTAACTGCCCACTGAATAGGCCTACCAAGTCACTTCGTTAAAGGCAAATTAGGGATGGGGATCAAATGCTTGCCTTGCCAGACACATCCACATCATACAAAAGAATAAAGAGAGAAAAAGAACCACTCCCTCAGCATAACTAGTGATGTGTGACTTTTCCACATCAACTATATCCCAATAAAAAGCAAAAGAAATTGCGTGCTCCTTTAAGGAGTTGTATCATGAGATTTACATTGATCTTGGATTAAATGAACATCTATGGAAGAATGTGAACCACTCAAGGGAAAAAGTAAAGGGTTTTACAGCACTACACAGGCAGCAAACATGCCCATTCACAATATGGCTCCAATTTACATCATTTATGCCAATTTAATTGTGTATAGCCACAGGAATTTCCACATATACCCACATTTATAGGATGATACATACTACCATAAGGCTTTCAAAATGTTCTAAAAGTAGTTTTCATTGCCGCTGCATCAAACCATGTGATACAACAGGGTTCTCTGTAATCTTTCTTTTCAGCGGTAACATTGAAAACAGTCTTAATAGTTTGAAACGTCATTATTACACAATACCCCATGTCCGCTACATTCCTCATAATGTGACACTCTATCATTAAAATCAAGCCACCAGAACAACCTGGGTTCAATGAGAAGTACAAGATAGAGCATACAAGGAGCAACATTATGCGCGCCTGAAAATGAGAGGTCAGTCTATTAAAGCTACATTATAGGACTATGTACCTGCTAAAAAGTGGAAGCAGCATGCAATAGACAGCTAAACAATCCT
Organism: Ginglymostoma cirratum; assembly: GCA_024137785.1. Taxonomy (NCBI): domain Eukaryota; kingdom Metazoa; phylum Chordata; class Chondrichthyes; order Orectolobiformes; family Ginglymostomatidae; genus Ginglymostoma; species Ginglymostoma cirratum. Next base: position 4,703,760 of record JAHRHZ010000061.1, on the reverse strand, counting down.
ACAACCAACAGATTGGAACAAAGCTTTGTCGTCCTGTCACACTCAGTTATCAAGAGTGGTTAACAATTAAAATTTAACAGGCGGAGGAGGTTCTATGGATACATCCATTCTCAACGATGACACAGCCCAGTACATGACAATGACAAGGTGAAGTGTTTATGACCGGACAAACCAAGTGGATGATCCATATTGGTATGTTGAGAGCGACAGCCTTTGATAGTTAATGGTATAAAGCAAATATATCAAGTAGACCCAATAAATCCAATATCAAGGGAATTATGAGGTAATTTTCCACTAGCTAGTGTCATACCAAGTATTTGGAGAAATGTAGTTGTACGTTGTGTACTGACTGGCTTGCCATAGTCAGGTAAACTCTACCTCTGCTGTAAGAGCTTTCATTTTAGTTTGTGACAACCATTAAATGTAGTATTTGAAACACGATGTCAGAAGTTTGAAGTTGAGATTGAGTGAATTTTGAGAGATGTCAGAGACCCAGCTAATGTAAAAATTAAACAGAAGAATTAAAAGCAGAGTTTTGAAGAACTGAGTGAATTCAGAATGGCTGTGAATTTTTCATTTCCTGCCGCTATGGAAAACACATGAGGCAGAATTGGCGTTTGTTCCAGTCTCAGCGGTAAAACTATGAAATGACTGGAAAATTAAATGAAAGATCTGAACAAATAAAAACTGCAACTCTGTTATTAGTGCTGGTGGAAAAGCATTATGCCTATGTCACATGATGTACTGGTATTTATCTGGAAGTTCACACTCACTTGATGCCACTTTAGATGGTGATGGTAACTTTTTCTGTGCTGTTGAGTAATTCCTTTGATTCACTGGTTGACATCTCTCCAGCAGTCATCTTCATATGCCTGTTTCTTTATAACTAAGCACTTCTTTGCAAGAAGCTGAATCACTTCACCAAAGAAGTGCTTAGCTATAAAGAAATAAAGCAGGTTTATAAAGATGACTGCTGGAGAGATGTCAACCAATGACAGCACAAGATGTCCAGTGATCTTACCCAACTGGAAGCTATAGTAGATGATCTGATGTCTATGGAAGTGGAGAAACGATGGCAAAAGCCATTACAGACCATGATCAAAATCTAGCATAGTTCTTAGTGAGAGACCACTCTACGAACCTGAAGGCGAATGAAAGAAAATACCTGAAGACAAGTATGTAAATCATGTGTTGACAGTCAAAGGACTTTCCTGAATCCTAGCAAGGTGACAGCTGTAGTAGAAATGCATAACCAATAAATATGAAAGCAGTAAAACAATTCGTTGGATTTGTGAACTATCTAATAAGGTTCTTGTCTAATATGTTATCAGAACACAAACTCTAGACCAGTTCACTGCTGTATTAAGGCACAGAGTAAGGAGCAGCTTTTATTTGAATTAAAAAACTAGCAAAAACAGTTGAACACACTCATCAATCCTAAAGAGATATGGAATCTGAAAACTAAGTGTCTTTCTCTGATCAATTGCTCACCACAGGAATATGCCCAGGAAAGGAAAATCACCAAGGGACAAGCAGATTCACCTGATGAACAAGCTTGTGATTTCAAATAAGCCTGGTAGACTAACTTGGTGTCATGTGACTTCTGGCTTTGTCACCCCAGTCCAATGCTAGCACCTCTACATCATGAACACATTTGAGACGATAGATGAAATGCAATGCAGATATTATAGAGGTGGGACAGACTAGAATGAACAAAGTTTTACTGAATGATCATTTTCCTTTGTTGAACATGTATATTGGGTATCTTGGACAATTTGTAATTGAAAATGTTCACACAATTTTTTTTTATTAAAAGGGATGTGTTTACAGAAATACATTTGTGGATACTGTACTGGCTGACTTGCTGTAGTCATGTGACTTTTGCAGTCCAATCGTTCACTTTAGCTGTGGCAGCAACTAAACACATTTCTTGAAATCCAGTCACAAAGGATGATAATTTTTGTGACTGTTGCAGCTCAGCCCAAGAACATCACTGCAGAAATTCCTTAAGGCAGTGTCCTAAACACAATCATTTCAGTTGTTCCCACATTAATATTCCCTCCATTGTTAAATAATGAAGTAGTCCTGCCTGCATGCAGCATGACCAAGACAACATTAAAGCTTGGGCCAAACTCTGGACAAGTTCACTGCTGTATTGAGGCACAGAGTAAGGAAAAGCTTTCATCTGAATCAAAAAACTAGCAACAACAGTTCAACATGCTCATCAATCCTGAAGAGAAATTAAATCTGAAAACTAAGTACCTTTCTCTGATCAATCACTCACTACAGGAATATGCCCATGAAAAGAAAATCATCGAGGAACAAATATCAGAAAAGCTGACAACAACAAATGATCTACCTTCAAGCTTCACCTTTGATACTCAACAGTATTAACACTGTTGAGCCATCAATATTCTGTGACCAAAACTGACCAGGAACTTAACTGGACCAGTTGCATAAATATGGTGGCTGCAAGGACAGATCAGAGGTGAACAACTCACCTACTGATGCCATTAAGCCTATCCATTATCAAAATATGACAAGGCATAAGTCAGGATGTGATGGAATATTCTCCACTTGCCTGGATAGGTGCACTTCCACCAACACTCAAGATGTTTGATGCCATCCAAGACAAAGCAAATCATTTGACTGACACCCCATCCATTAACTTAAACATTCACTCCCTCAATCACTAAACACAGTGGCAGCAATGTATAACATACACAAGATGCCCTGCAGAAACTCACCAAGGCATCTTTCACAGCACCTTCTAACCCTGTAATCCATATCATTCAAAAATACAAAGATGGCAAGTGGATGGGAGTACCACTCAATTAAATCTCCCTTCCAAGTCACATGCATTCTGAACTTGGAAACGTATCATTCATTCTTCATTGTTAATGGAACAAAATCTTGGAATTCCCTTCCTACAGCTTCAAAGTAGCTCTAGCACAAAGACTGCATTAATTCAAGAAATGACTCACTATCTATTTTTCAAAGGCAATGAGGAATGGACAACAAACAATGGCCACATCCTGTGAATGAATTAAAAGAAAAACTCAATGGACTAAGTCGCAATGTGGCCCAATTTTCATTCTGAAAATGTCGTCTCTTGTTAAAATGAGTGAGCAAATATTATGTGAATCAATTTTAATTTCTCATAAAATTCCAAATGGAGATAGACAGGAAGAAACCATTCAACTGTTAGTAGTTTTTTTTAACTAGATAATTTACGAGACATGATGATATGGTGCAAAAGGTATGGTGGCCAATTCTCTCTTCCTGCCTTGTGAAATACTCTACATGAAAAATAATCGTTTCCCTTCTCTTTCAGCCATGGTCCACTGAATGTACCCAAACAATAAAATATGGAAGATATGAACCCAAATGAAAAATATTGTAGTACTGGCCAATGTAATCAACCAGGCAGCAAAACAGAAGGTTCTATAAACTATTAAAATGAAACTGGCTTAAACAGTAAGGAACAAAACTCTGATAAGTTTCCATCATTCGCAATGCCATCTGGAACAGATCAATTCCGCGTAATTCTATAAAATAATGCAAAAGCTATTTCAATTATATTTTTCAATTTTTTTAAATTATCTAATGAGTTTGATAACCACTTGGTGAGGTCAAAATGATGTAGTATTTTCTTATGGGTGTTAACATACTGGCAATATCTATCAATCAAGAAACTTCCTCACTGACTTGACTAGTGAAATTTTAGCCTATGTATGGTCTTCCAAATCAACAAATTTCAGACTGTCAGTTTAAAACTTTACTCTCTTGCACATCTGCATAGCTCCAATTTGCACAGACTGGGCCTTGTATTTGCAATGAAATCATTTTTGGATCATAAAGATAAACCATCTAACAGCTGTAAAACTGCAACAGATGATTTCCATAGCCAGTCTTATTTTTAAAAATCTGCTTTCTTTGATGAAATTGGATACATTTTAGAAGGTAGTTCCAGGTTCACTCTTACATGCCAATGACACAAACCTCAGGTTTCCTTGTGTTCTTGAGAGTTTCACTGTTGAAGTTTATGGCAAGTTTCTTTGATATCTTTTGAGTTTGGTCATTTTCGGTGCTTTTTGGTGAGGCTAAACAAAACATAATCACACATTAAATGCAGACATTGAAAATGGTCTTTCAGATATCAATTCTACTAATCTGAGAAGAGTTTCTACAAAGTGTATTAATCTACATCCCAACTCTTACATTATTAATTATTTTTGAGGTGTTTTGTTGTACATTACTCTCTTTGGGTTGAATTTATTGCAGGGAGTGGCAGTCCTGATGGCATTATGAAAAGCAAGGGAGCCTGATTGGATTCTACACCCACCAGGCATTAATCTATCTTGCTTCAATGCACCCTTCCCATTAAGGGCAGCGCTTCGGCCTCCAAGAGCTGGTGGCTATTTGGAGGGTCAGCAGCTCTTCAGTTCAGCAGCACATTGGGGATTGGTAACTACTATAGGGTCTGCACACAGCCAAGAGCAGCACCATTGACACCCTAGATTCAGATTAGTGATGAGATAGTAGGAACTGCAGATGCTGGAGAATCTGAGATAACAAAGTGTAGAGCTGGATGAACACAGCAGGCCAAGCAGCATCAGAGGAGCAGGAAAGTTGACGTTTCGGGCCTAGATCCTTCTTCAGAAATGGGGGAGGGGAAAAGGGTTCTGAAATAAGTAGGGAGAGAGGGGGAGGTGGATAGAAGATGGATAGAGGAGAAGATAGGTGGAGAGGAGACAGACAAGTCAAAGAGGCGGGGATGGAGCCAGTAAAGGCGAGTGTAGGTGGAGGGTTAGGGAGGGGATAGGTCAGTCCAGGGAGGACGGACAGGTCAAGGGGGCGGGATGAGGTTAGTAGGTAGGAGATGGGGGTGGGGCTTGAGGTGGGAGTAGGGGATAGGTAGGAGGAAGGACAGGTTAGGGAAGCGGGGACAAGCTGGGCTGGTTTTGGGATGCGGTAGTGGGAGGGGAGATTTTGAAGCTTGTGAAGTCCATATTGATACCATTGGGCTACAGGGTTCCCAAGCGGAATATGAGGTGCTGTTCCTGCAACCTTCGGGTGGCATCGTTGTGGCACTGTAGGAGGCCCAGGATGGACATGTCGTCTGAGGAATGCACGGGGGAGTTGAAATGGTTTACAACTGGGAGGTGCAGTTGTTTAGTGCGAACCGAGCATAGGTGTTTCGCAAAGCTGTCAAATTAATATAGTATTCCACCCACCCCTTTGACTACTGCTCTCCCCGCCTCCCTAACCCGTCCTTCTTCTCATCTATCCCCTCCTCCCACCTCAAGCCCCACCCCCATCTCCTGCCTACTAGCCTCATCCCGCCCCCTTGACCTGTCCATCCTCGCTGGACTGACCTAACCCTCCCTAACTCCCCACCTACACTCACCTTTACTGGCCCCATCCCTGCCTCTTTGACCTGTCTGTCTCCTCTCCACCTATCTTCTCCTCTATCCATCTTCTATCCGCCTCCCCCCCTCTCTCTATTTATTTCAGAAACCGCTTCCCCTCCCCCATTTCTGAAGAAGGGTCTAGGCCCGAAATGTCAGCCTTCTTGCTTCTCTGATGCTGCTTGGTCTGCTGTGTTCATCCAGTTCTACACCTTGTTATTTCAGATTAGTGATGTTGGCTTGTCAGGGAGGGTGGACAGGGTTGGGGTGTTGTTGCTGAATGTAGGTTGATCTTTCCAAGGGTATAGATCTGGTCCATGGGTAACAATGATCAGGGAGGCACTGCCCATCCCAAGGCCTCAGGAAGACCATCAGTTTTTGTTCGGTAGTTTTCCATGTGCCAGAGAAGTTTCCATTAACAGCAGCAGGATTAGTTCCTTAAGGATTTTGGAAGGTTTTCCTACATCTTTCTATCATTGAGTGAATCACAGGGAATCGATGACAACGGCCACTCCACTCCACCCTCTGTTCCAATCCTACACCTACTGTACCTCGCAACCCACTCCAGTGGGTCAAATTACCCAGGAAGTGAAACTGTCCATTATCTTTCATGATGATACACATTCCTTGTCAGTTCTCTTTTTTCTGATTGTTCAATGGTTGCTTGGCACGTGGAGGACTGAAGTATGTGTTGCCTGCATAACTGTGACTGTTTGGTGATGGTGACATGGGGTTATGGAGAGAGGTGTGTGTTGGTGCAGATAAAGTACACAGGAAGTAAAGGGAAGTACCATAACAAAGTTGTATCAGAGATAAAAGGTACTGCAGATGCTGGAGAATCCGAGATAACAAGCATGGGGCTGGATGAACACAGCAGGTCAAGCAGCATCATAGGAGCAGGAAACTTGGATTGCAGAAATTGGTGAGGGAAGTTGGATGGAACTGGAGGCTGTCGGTAGCAACATGGAATGGGGGGAATGATATGATACGTTGCCGACAGCATGGGAATGCAATGACATTGGTGGTGGTCAAGTACGGTTGCATGGAAATGGGAGACATCATGGGATAATGGGACAGGATGGCAAGAAGAATGAGTTAGGAAGAGTGTAATGAGAAGAATGGAATATCATGAGATGCGACTACACAAGAAGAATGGTATGGCATACAAAGCAGGGAATATCCATATCCGAGCGAGGTTGCATGGAAAGGGTAGAATGTCGCCGAAAGGGATGGTGTGGGAGGGAGAGATGGCATTGGAGTAGTAGTCAATGGGGTGGGTGGAATACTATATTAATTTGACAGCAAATATTTTCTAAATTCAGTTTTGAGGTTGGATTACCAGTCCAAAAATAATTTGATGGACTCTTATAAAATGGATGTCTCTCCTGCTGGTGAAATTAATCTTGCACTAGCAAAAGCTTTCATAACTTGGTGTGTCTGTATCAAATCTCCCTTTAAGCTTTCCTACTTTTGAAGCAGCTTCTCCATGTAAGCTGAAGTCCCTCATTCTTCCATAAGGAGAACTGCAAGTAAGTCCATTTTACATTCAACTTAAGATCACAGTTTTTAGTTGTGTAACTATTTTGTGTAACTATTTCATCATTTGTAACTATTAGCTTTGTAATTGGATATATTTGTTCATATAAAATAATTTGGAAAGTAAAACGTTTGACATTCAATAGCTCCCAAGATTAGCTTAAAAACAAAGGTGCTAGATATTGCAAAAGATGCCCTACCCAAACTTCTTTTCATTTCCTTTCCAACTTTTTTATTTGTTTGATGTTGGTGTCATTAGTGAGGGCAACATTTAATGCCCATCCTTAATCGCCTTTGAAGAGGTGGTATGAGCCAAGCTGTAATAGACACTGACCCAAATGATTGGACAAGATTTGATAATCATGTCTAATGTACGTTTAGCAAATTTAAGGATCAGGCCATCCTTGAACACGATTATGCACATTATGAAAAAAATCATTCAAACATCTTAACTTGCTCCACCAAATGCTGACATCATATTGTCAATAGAATTTACATGAAGGGATAATAGATTGAATTGCATAACACATCAAATGATAAATCTTCAGTTCTACTGTAACAAAAAAGGCAGCTTACAAGTCACAGCAGTAATGTGGTTGGTGGGTTCACTCCAAGTACCCTCTTCCTCTTCTTTTGCTTTGCTAACCCGTACCCCAAATTCATAAACAGTATTCGGTTTAAGGTTGTCTATTGTTGTTTCACTTGTTGGACAGCATTGATACAGCCAACTCTCGTCTCCTTCTTTTTCTCTGTATCGAACTGTATAGTGCCTAAAGAAAGAAATGAAAAAAATGACATCGGAAAATAGAAACATAGAAAATAGGAGCAGGAGTAGGCCATTCTGCCCTTCAAGCCTGTTCTACCATTGATCATGATCATGGCTGATCATCCAACTCCATACTCAATTCCTGCTTTCCCCCCATATTCTTTGATCCTTTTAGCCCTAAGAACTATATCTTGACGCTTTCTTTAAAATATTAAATGTTTTGGCCTCAACCACTTTCTGTCGAAGAAAATTCCTCACAGCTCAACCTCTGACCTAAACTTCGAGACATTGCATATAGTTCCCTCATTTAAATCATTAAAATATATTGTCAATGGCTGCAGTCCCAAACCCATGCATGTTAATTTCTTACATAAGCCTTCATCAAAAGCCTTCTGAAAGTCTGTGTAAACTATGTCCACTTGCTCCCCTTTCTCAACTGTATTAGTTACACCCTCTAAAAATTCCAGTAGATTCGCCAAGTATGATTTGCCTTTCATGTATCCATGCTGACTCTGTCCAATCCTGTCACTGTTTTCCAAGTGCTCTGCTATTAGATCTTTGATTATTGACTGTAGCTTTATCCCACTGCTGATGTCAGAATAATCAGTATATAATTCCCTGTTTTCTCTCTACCTCCTTTTTTTAAATAGTGGAGTGACATTAGCTACCCTCCAATCAATTGGAACTGTTCCAGAGTCTATACAATCTTGAAAGATGACCACCAATGCATCTACTATCCTGGGATATAAGTTATTGAGCCCTGGGGATGTGTCAGCCTTTAATCCCATCAATTTCCCATTCTCCACCACTATTTCCCTGACTAATCCTGTTGTCTTTCATTTCCGCCCAACCCCCCATCAATAGACACAGTACTTTTTGGGATGTTATTTATTTGCGTATCCTCCTTTGTGAAGGTAGAACCAAATGTATTTCATTGGACAGCCATTTCTTTGTTCCCCATTATAACTTCCCCTGTTTCTGACTGCACTGGACCTCCTTTTTTTAATTCATTCACATGATGATGGTGTTGTTGGCTCGACCAGCATTTATTGCTCAGAGGGCTCCCCAACAATCAGCAACAGAATCATTACCATCGTTACATTTTTAACTCCAAATTTTTATTGAATTGAAATTTCATCATTGCCATGACGGGATTTGGAACCCAGGTCCACCGAACGCTACTTCAGTCTCTAGATTAACAGTCCAGTGATAATACCATGAGGCCATCACCTCCACTGTTTATTTTCACTAATCTATTTCTTCACAAAGTCACAGAAGCTTTTACAATCAGTTTGAATGCTCCTCACAAGCCAACCCTTATGCTCTATTTTACCCCTCTTAACCAAACCCTCTGTCATCTCAGTCCTCGGGTTTTCTGCTTTTCTTGGCCAATTTGCATGCCCTTTCTTGGTTCTAATATTAACCTTAATTTCCCTTGTTAACCAAGATCAGACTGCATTTCCTCTTTTAGACAGGAATTAACAATTGTTGCAGTTCCTCCAAGCATTCTTTGAATGTTTGCCATTGCCTATCCACCACTATTTATCATAGTCAGCTAATGTCTCACAAACACGTAATTTCCTTTATTTAGATTCAGGACCCTAGTCTCAGAATCAACTACATCACCCTCTACCTCAATGAAGAGTTCTGTCATATTATGGTCACTCTTCCCCAAGGTACAGCTAAATTGACAATTAATCCTTTCTCATTACATAATTCCCAGTCTAGGACAGCCTGTTTGATACTTGATTCTTCAACATATTAATCTAATTAAAACACAGTACACAATCCAAGGATTAATCCTTTAAAATATTGTTACTACTTTCATTTGGTTAGTCTATATGCAGATTAGATTCCAGCTACAATACTTCTGGTGTCCCACCTACAATTTGCAAACTTAGGAAAGAAATGGATGTCCCTGATTTTAATTGCTCATCCACATTGCTCCTGCTGAATGGGAAGTGATAAATCAGAGCCAAAGAACTGAAATATCTTTGGGTCCATGTGCCCCAACTTCCCGAGAGAAAGATGCCTGGCATAATTTCTAGTATATGAATCTCTACAATTGCCATTAAGTCATTGGCAATGTGAGTCAATACTGAAACAAAATCAACTTGTTCCATGGCTTGTCTAGGATAAGAGGGGGATCAGAAAAGCAAAAAGAGAAAGCTTTGGCAAATAGGGCTAAGGAGAATCCAGAGGGTTTCTACACAAATAATAAGGAAAAAAGAGTAACTAGTAAGAGAATAGGGCCGCTTGAAGATGAGCAAGGCCACCTATGTGTGGCACCGCAGGAGATGAGAAGATACTAAATGAGTATTTTGCATCAGTGTTTACTGTGGAGAAGGATATGGAAGATAGAGAATGCGGGGAAGTAAATAACGACATCTTGAAAATGTCCATATTATAGAGGAGGAGGTGCTGAATGTCTTAAAACGCATAGAGGTGGATAAATCCCCAGGACATAATCAGGTGTACCCCAGAACTTTGTGGGAAGCTAGGGAAGTGATTGCTGACCCTGTGCTGAGATACTTGAGTCATCAGCACCCACAGGTGAGGTGCTGTAAGACTGGAGATTGGCTAACATGGTGCCACTATTTAAGAAAGGTGGTAAGGAAAAGCCAGGGAACTACATACTGATTATCCTGACATCAATGATGGGCAAGTTGTTGGAGGAAATCCTGAAGGACAGGATTTACATGTATTTGGAAAGGCAAGGACTAATTAGGGATAATCAACATGGCTTTGCGCGTGGGAGATCATGTCTCATTAACTTGATTGAGTTTTTTAAGGGAGTAACAAAGATGATTGATGAGGGTAGAGCGGTGGACATGATTGATATGGACTTCAGTAAGGGGTTCAACAAGGTTCCTCATGGTAGACAGATTAGGAAGGTTAGCTCACATGGAATACAGGAAGAACTAACTATCTGAGTATGGAATTGGCTCAAAGGTAGAAGATAGAGGGTAGTGGTGGAAGGTTGCTTTTCAGATTGAAGGCCTGTGACCAGCAGTGTGCCACAAGGACCAGTGCTAGATCCACTGTTTTGCATCATTTATATAAATGATCAGGATGCAAACATACGAGGTATAGTTACTAGATTTGCAGATGACACTAAAATTGGAGGTGTAGTGGATGACGAAGAACATTACTTCAGAGTACAACGGGACCTTAGTCAGATGGGCCAATGGGCCGAGGAGTGGCAGATGGAGTTTAATTTAGATAAGTACGAGGTGCAGCATTTTGGAAAGACTAATCAGGGCAGGACTTATACACATAATGGTAAGGTCCTGGGGAGTGTTGCAGAACAAAGAGACCTTGGAGTGCAGGTTCTTTGTTCTTTGAAAGTGGAGTCCCAGGTAGACAGGATAGTGAAGAAGGTGTTTGGTATGCTTATCTTTATTTGTCAGCACACTGACTATAGGAGTTGGGAGGTCATGTCGTGGCTGTACAGGACATTGGTTAGACCACTTTTGGAACATTGCATGCAATTCTGGTCTCCCTGCTTAAGGAGGGATGTTGTGAAACTTGAAAGGGTTCAGAAAAGATTTACAAGGATGTTGCCAGGGTTGGAGGGTTTGAGCTACAGGGAGAGGCTGAATCGGCCGGCCAAGAAAATTAATGTCTGAGGATTGGGAGCACTTTAGAATTCAGCAAAGAAGGACCAAGGGATTGATTAAAAAGGGAAATATACAGTACGAAAGGAGAATATAAAGACTGACACTGAGAGTTTCCATAGGTACGTGAAGAGAAAGAGATTGGTGAAGACAAATATAGGTCTCCTACAGACAGAAAAGGGGGAATGTATAATAGGGGACAAAGAAATGGCTGAGCAACTGAATACATTCTTTAGTTCTGTCTTGACAAAAGAGGACACAAATCAGATACTAGAGTTTTGGAGAATGCAAGATTGAGTGAGAGGGAAGAATTGAAGGAGTTCAATTTTAGTGGAGAAATGGTGCTGGGAAAATTGTTGGGATTGAACGTGGATAAATCCCCAGGGCCTGATAATCTATATCCCAAAGTACTTAAGCAAGTGGCTCTAGAAATTGTGCAGGCATCGGTGATCATCTTCCAGGATTCTATGGACTCTGGAACAGTCCCTGCAAATTGGAGGGTGACTAATGTCATTCCATTATTCAAAATGGGAGGTTGAGAGAAAACAGGAAATTTTAGACCAGTAAGCCTAACGTCGGTAGTGGGGAAAATTTTCGAATCCATTACCAAGGACTTTATAATGCAGCATTTAGAAAGCAGTGGCAGGATCAGACAGAGTCAGCTTGGATTTATGAAGGGGAAATCATACTTGACAAATCTGTTGGAATTCTATGAAGATGTAACTCGTAGAGTTGATAAGGGGGAGCGAGTTGTTTTGTTATATTTGGACTTTCAGCAAGCGTTTGACAAAATCCCACATTAGAGATTATTGTGCAATATTAAAGTGCATGGGATTGAGGGAAGTGTATTGAGATGAGTAGGAAACTGGTTGGCAGAGAGGAAACAAAGAATAGGAACTAATAGCACCAAACCATCATCTCCCAAACCATCCACAACCTCATTACCTCAGGTGACCTCCCACCCATAGCTTCCAACCTCATCATTCCCCAACCCCATACTGCCCGCTTCTATCCCCTTCCCAAAATCCACAAACCTGACTGCCCTGGTTGACCCATTGTCTCCGCCTGCTCCTGCCCCACTGAACTTATTTCCACCTATCTGGACTCCATCTTCTCCCCCTTGGTCCAGGAACTCCCTACCTACGTCTGTGACACCACCCACTCTCTTCACCTCCTCCAGAACTTCCAATTCCCCGGTCCCCAACATCTCATTTTTACCATGGATGTCCAGTCCCTATACACCCACATTCCCCATGCTGATGGCCTAAAGGCCCTCAGCTTCTTCCTGTCCCGCAGGCCTGACCCGTCCCCCTCCACTGACACCCTCATCCGCTTAGCTGAACTCGTCCTCACACTCAACAACTTCTCTTTCAATTCCTCCCACTTCCTACAGACAAAGGGGGTGGCCATGGGTACCCACATGGGCCCAAGCTATGCCTGCCTCTTTGTAGGATACATGGAACAATCCCTCTTCCAAAACTACACTGGTCCTATTCCCCATCTCTTCCTCCGTTACATTGATGACTGTTTCGGCGCTGCCTCGTGCTCCCACGAGGAGCTCGAACAGTTCATCCACTTCACCAACACCTTCCACCCCAACCTTAAGTTTACCTGGATCATCTCTAATACCTCTCTCTCCTTCCTGGACGTCTCTGTCTCCATCTCTGGCCTCCACCTGGAAACCGATATCCATTTTAAGCCTACCGACTCCCACAACTACCTAGAATACACCTCCTCCCACCCACCTTCCTGTAAAAAGGCCATCCCTTATTCCCAATTCCTTCGCCTCCGCCACATCTGCTCCCGAGATGAGGCATTCCGCTCCCAAACATCCCAGATGTCCTCATTTATCAAGGACCGCAACTTCCCCTCCACAGTGATCAAAAATGCCCTCGACCGTGTCTCCCGCATTTCCCGCAACTCATCCCCACACCCCCTACCCGCTATAATAACCGAAACAGAATCCCTCTCGTCCTCACATACCACCCCACCAACCTCCGAATCCAACGCATTATCCTCCGACATTTCCGTCATCTGCAATCTGACCCCACTACTAAAGACATTTTTCCCTCCCCACCCTTATCTGCTTTCCGGAGGGACCACTCTTTCCGTGACTCCCTTGTCCGCTCCACACTCCCCTCCAGCCCTACCACCCCTCGCACTTTTCCCTGCAACCGAAGCAAATGCTACACCTGCCCCTACACCTCCGCCCTTACTCCCATCCCAGGCCCCAAGAAGACCTTCCACATCAAACAGATGTTCACCTGCACATCTGCCAATGTGGTATACTGCATCCGCTGTACCCGCTGTGGCCTCCTCTACATCGGGGAAACCAAGCGAAGGCTTGGGGACCGCTTTGCGGAACACCTATGCTCAGTTCGCAACAAACAACTATACCTCCCAGTCGCCAACCATTTCAACTTGCCCCTCTACTCCTCGGACAACATGTCCATCCTGGGCCTCCTGCATTGCCACAACGATGCCACCCGAAAGCTTCAGGAACAGCATCTCATATTCCGCTTGGGAACACTGCAACCCAAGGGTATCAATGTGGCTTCACAAGCTTCAAAATCTCCCCTCCCCCGACGACATCCCAAAACCAGCCCAGCTCGTCCCCACCTCCCTAACCATTCCTCCCACCTCAAGCCCCACCATCGCCTACACACTAACCTCATCCCGCCCCCTTGACCTGTCCGTCCTACCTGGACTGACCTATCCCCCGCCTAAATCCCCACCTACATTCACCTTCACTGGCTCTAACCCCACCTCTTTGACCTGTCTGTCTCCTCTCAACCTATCTTCTCCTTTATCCATCTTCTATCCGCCTCTCCCTCTCTCCCTATTTATTTCAGAATCCCCTTCCCCTCCCTCATTTCTGAAGAAGGGTCTCGACCCGAAACGTCAACTTTCCTGCTCCTCTGATGCTGCTTGGCCTGCTGTGTTCATCCAGCTCCACAACGTTTTATCTCTTATAATAGGAACTAATGAGTGCTTTTCAAATTGGCAGGCAGTCACAGGGGTCGGAGCTGGGACCTCAGCTATTCACAATATATATTAATGATTTGGAAGAGGAAACAAAATATAACATCTCAAAGTTTGCAGAGGATACCAAGTCGGGTAGGAGGGTGAACTGTAACGAGGATGCAGAGATCCTTCAGCATGATCTGGACGGGTTGGATGAGTGGGCAAATCAAAGGCAGATGCAATATAATTTGGATAAATGTGAGGTTATTCACTTTGAAAGCAAAAACAAGAAGGCAGTTTACTACCTGAATGGCTGTAAATTGGGAGAGGGGAGTGTGCAGTGGGACCAGGGTGTCCTTGTGCACTAGTCGCTGAATGTAAGCATGCAGGTGCAGCAGGCAGTAAAGAAGGCAAATGTATGTTGGCCTTCAGTGCGAGAGGTTTCGAGTACAGGAGCAGGGATGTTTTGTTGCAGTTATACAGGGCCTTGGTGAGGCCACACCTAGAATACTGCGTGCAGTTTTGGTGTTCTTTCTGAGGATGGATGCTCTTGCCCTGGAGGGAGTGCAGCAGAAGTTTACCAGGCTGACTCCAGGGATGATGTCTGAGGAGAGAATGACTAGGTTAGGATTGGTTTCGCTGAAGTTCAGACAAATGAGGGGGGATTTCATAGAATATGTATTCAAGAGGAGGCTAGATATAGCACTTGGGGCGAATGGGATCAAAGGTTATGGGGAGAAAGCAGGATTAGGCTATTGAGTTGGACGATCAGCCATGATTGTGATGAATAGTGGAGCAGGCTTGAAGGGCTGAATGGCCTCCTCCTGCTTCTATCTTATATATTTCTATGTTTCTATTTTCCTTGGAACTTCGGAGGCTGTGGGGCGACATTACAGAGGTTTATAAAATCACAAGGGGCATAGACAGGGAATATAGCCAAGGTCTGTTCCCAGGGTGGGAGAGTCCAAAACTAGAGGGCATAGGTTTAAGCTGAAAGAGGAAAGATTTAAAAGGGACCTAAGGGACAACTTTTTCACACAGAGCGTTGTGCGTGTATTGAATGAGCTGTCAGAGGAAGTGGTGGAGACTGGTACAATTACAACATTTAAAAGGCATCTGAATGGGTATATGAGTAGGAAGACTTTGGAGACATATGGGCCAAATGCTGGCAAATGAGACTAGATTAATTTAGGATATCTGGTCAGCATGGATGAGTTGGAACGAAGAGTCTGCTTCCATGCTGTACACCTCTATGACTCAATTTGAAGTAGAATCATAGAATTCCTACAGTACAACAAGAAGACATTTGGCCCATCGAGTCTATACCAACCCTCTGAAGAGCATCCCCCCCAGACCCACTCAATCCTCATAACGTCACAATTACCATGGCTAATCTACCTAGTCAGTACATCCCTGGACACTACAGGGCAATTTACCATACCCAATCCACCCAACCTGCAGATCTTCAGACTGAGAGAGGAAACTGGAGCACCCGGCAGAAACCCATGTGGACAACGTGCAAACTCCACACAGACAGTTGGCCAAGGCTGGGATCAAACCTGGACCGTTGATTTTTTAAGACTGCGGCAACCAAACGATAAGTATCCACTCGTGTGATGTAAGTTAATTGCAAATATCATTGCAAAAAAAACTTCACAAATCCACCACATCTGGCAAGAGTTAGAATTTAAGAAATTTTGGGATAGGACATTGACGTCATGTCTGCCTGCAAATTTACCATTACATGCATCATTTAGATAAAAGTGCATCACGAGCCAATAAACGATGTATAAAAGTAAATTACTGGGTTTAATAAACACAGTGCGAACTTGAAGCACCAAATCAGCAGCGCAATTTGTGTAAGATACATTAACTTAGCTGATCTTATCCAAAGTTAACCAGTTTGTTTTGATTATAATGTCCACTCCTCCTAAAGAGACATTCAGGGTTGACCTTTAATAGTCTAAAATTCTTGTCAAGGTATCATTTTTGATTCTACAAAATAGGATGCCATTTAATTCCACCAAAGAATGAAGTAGCTTCAAAAATACTTTAGAAAATGAAATCTTGGTTCCCTGTTTGAAGCTCTGCTAAATCACAAGCACTCCCCAGGGTTTATACGTAATTGTTATTTACCATTCCACTGAATTTAAATCTGGTTACATGTAGCAAATGCTAGCATGCAGGATAGATATTTCCTTGTAAAAAATAAGCTCATTTATATGTTTCCTATGCCTATAAATATCTAGTCATTCATGGAAAACGTTTACTTAATAAACAATCCAGATGAACGGCTATCACCCAGTTATGCAAATACAGCATTACTTATGTTTAATAAAGTTTAGCATGTTTTTACACAAACATATAAATTATGAGCAGCGGTACCCATAGAATAAGATTATGGCTGATCTGTTTGTTTCAAATTCCACTTTCCCAATCTGCCTTGACAGGGTCTGTCCTGCATAACAATTCATCTCCACCTTAAAAATATTCAGTGACCTCACCACCACCACCGACTTCAGAAACAGAGAGTTTCAAATTTGTACAACACTCTCAGATAAGAAAATTCTCCTTATCACTGTCCAGAAAAGACCATGCCAATATTGTCACAGTGCTCACTGGCTCTGGATTCACATTCACTTTGTCAAGGCTGTTCAGGATCAAAGACACGTCAAGCATGTCGCCTGTCACTCTTCAAAATTCCACTGAAACCAAGCCCAAGTATGTCCAAACATTTTTCATAAAACAACCTGCTCATTCCACGTTTCAGTCTAACAAACCTCCTCTCACCCAAGTCCAACACATTTACATCCTTTTAAATAAGGAGACTGAAATTGCACTAAGTATTTAAGATGTGGTGTGGAATCCTCCCAGGCATTGACTGATATGTACATGGGCAAGAAAGGTGGGGGAGTAGGATGAACTAGTTAGTTAGGATGTCCTGAATGTTGAAAGAGCTGAAAGTCTCATGTTCCCACCAACTGCTGAACAGTGGGACAGGATTCTCAATTGTAAGTGGTGAGAGGCTATTTGCATTCATTAAAATCTCATTATTTCCTATTCTCACCTCATTAATATGCACCAGATAGAAACTAGAGGTTTACAATTGCAGACATGAAAGTCAGAGCAGTAACTTGGTGATTCCAACTTGCCATGTACTTACTGTGCACTCACTTTGTGCCTACTGTGATGCTCATAGTGTCTTACCTCTTCACATTCTGATCCCTCTGCCAGATCTTAAAGATTCACAGTACTTCTGTCTTGCTTTGTCTTTAGTGTAGACACAAACCTAGGCAGTTTGTTATGGTTAGCTACAGTGATTAATCAAGGGACTGGACATGATGCTATAGCACCATGTCAATCTCACATCTGTAGCATGTGCCAGCAGTTTATGTGGCAAAGTTATTGCTTCAGCCAAAAGGCCTTGTCTCAAAGTTTAAGGGTAGTAGTCCTTCGTCAAGTCAAAGGGGTCTGTTGTCTCAGAGTGTCCCAATATATTAATTCAAAAGCATCGCCTGATCTGAGCCTAAGGGATTGGACATGATCATGGATTGATTTCACAGTCAGGGTTTGGAGCTGTGGATCACTCCTATTGGCATAAATTTTACTTTGCACCTCTTTTAGCAATTTCTGAAGCTTTTCATTTTCCCTATACAACTGCAAAGCACACACATGGGCAACATTGGCTAACTTATTATGAACTGTTTCTGACTCCACTGTTTCTTTCATAACCTCTTTCAAAAGCCTGTCAAGGACACACGTAATTACCATCACATGTCTCTACAATGTCCGATACAGCCTCCACTATTGATGATGCTAACTTATCCATTAAATTATCTGCTTCGCATTTTAAGATACTCCATAGTGACTTCCTGTTTACTTTAAGAATTACTCAACAGCATTTACCGACAACCTAAGACTGCTGCTCCCAGCTTCTCAAACATGAAGCCTAATATAACTTGACTTCTGTGATATCTTACTCCTGCTACCACTGCTGATCTTGGAGGTTTGTGGACCACAATGATCTAATATAGGCAGTTTACAATTTTCAATCAATTTTCTGACAGTTTATTGATTTTGTTAAGAAGCAGCACTTTCAATGTAATACATTTGTTAAGTAGATAAAGAAAGTAGACTCCGTGACAATTAAAGGTCATCATTGACACTAGTGGACTCACAGGCAGTTAGCGTGGAGTGAGTTGGTCTTGTTAATGTTGCGAAGGCAGCAGCCTGCTTTCTAGTTAAGGTGTGGAGGAACTCTTTCGTGGATTATTTTTCTCTTATTCTGATCTGTCTTCCATCTGAAGAAGACAGCTGTCTGAGGACCACCCAATGAGTACTGCTGCCTACAAGAACTGCCCTAGGAGGACCGCCCGATGAGAACTGTCTAATCAGGACCACCCTCTACCCCCAAGCATTTGTTGATTTGCCCTATTTCTAGGGACAGGCAATTTGTTCTGCATCAATCGATTGTCAGAATTGGCCGATGAGCATTGGGAGTGAATCATGATATTGACGACCATTGTCCCCTTGCCCACCTCCATTTAAGTTTAGTTGTAATCGCTTTTAAGAACAAAACTTTATTTCCAAAAACATTCACTCATAATAGGGTTTATAATACCAGATAAATCTTTTGTTTATGCTTGCGGAAGACTAGTTACAACTGTAACACAGTTAGGTCAGGTTTCATGCTACACAGGAAAGACCGAATTTGGAATATTGAGTGAATACAGATTTAAAGGGGACCTCAATTACCAAAAGATATTCATTGAAGATTGCAAAATGCTCAGCACAATTCATGACTCCTCAGAAACGAAAGCAATCCATACCTAAATGCAGCAAGACCTGAACAATATCCGGGTCTAGACTGAAAAGTGGTAAGTATCATTTGTGCCACATATGTGCCAGGCAATTACCATCTTCAGAAGAGAGAATCTAACCATCACCACTTGATATTCAATAGCATTACCATCACTGAATCACCTCTAACAACATTCTGGGGGTTACTATTGACTAGACACTGAACTGCACTATCCATATAAATACAGTGGCTACAATAGCAGGTCAGAGGCCAGGAATCAGCTACAAGTAACTCAGCTCGTGACTCCCCAAAGCATGTCCACAATCTACAAGGCATAAATCAGAAATGTGATGGAATATCTCAATTTCCCTGGATAAGTTCAGTTCTAACAACACACAAGAAGCTTGACACCATCCAGGACAAAACATACTGTTTGATTGGTACCACTTCCACAAACATTCACTCACTCTCCCACTGACATTCAATCATAGCATTGTATACCAAGAATGTTTTCTTAGCATCTTTCAAACCCATAACCACTACCATCTAGAAGGACAAGGGTAGCAGATGCATGGAAACACCATCTCCTGCAAATTCTTCTCCAAGCCACTCACCATCTGACTTGGTAATATGTTGCTGTTCCTTTACGGTCACTGGGTCAACATCCTGGAATTCATTCGCTAATGGTACAGAGCATGGACCGCAGCAGCTCAAAAAGACAGCTCATTACTGTAGTGATTTTAACGTGGTCAGCCAGGTGGACTTCATAGAATATAAATTCCCTGAATAGGGCTGTTAGTCTGGTCCAAACAGGGAGCCCTGGCTGGCAGATAAAAGCAGGAGTGTCAGACATCCTGTTCACTCTGACAGCTGGCTCTGAGGGAGCTGGATCAGTGTCAAGGGCTTCTCCACATGTAAATAAAGTGACTTGCTGATGAGATTACAGCCTCTGTGGAGTTATTTCAACCGCCACTTTCTCAAAGGCAACTAGGGATGGGCAAAACCTGTTAGGCCAATCAGAAATGTCTTTTTGCATGAATAAATTTAAAAATACCCAGTTGCAATCGACACAAGCTGAGTGCAATGATCCCTTGTTGGCTGCAAGTTTGCTGATGCTCAAAAAACAATTAGTCCCTTTCTGTTCCCAGAGGCAAATGCAACTTCTGTCTGTTTATTTTTTTAATATCACTTTTGCTGTTGCTGAATAAAAGTGAATGTTTTGAAACCATTTTGAGGCTGGCCAGTATGTGATGGACCCACAGTGACCATTGAGATGATGTTGGGCTCCACCAGGTATTGCGGAACGAGTAACACTCACTTAGACAGAGTAGTAAGCTGAAATGAGGTTATGGATGGGTAACTTTATCATTTAGTTCTCACACAGCAGTTGATGTAAGAACATGCATTTGGATATGAAATAAAATGTCAGCAATGCCACCCACGTCCCCTGAGAAACAGTAGTTTGTCATTGCTTTTCCACTAAGTGCACAGTGAAGGTCAACTGCAGGCTGCCAGCACTTGCTAAGTGCATGGTTTGACTTCAAATATGATGCAAGCACGAGGGATCCCAGATATTGGAGGTGGTGGAGGGTGGGGGATGGGGGTGGGTGACGGATGGCTGGAATGCTTCCACCTATGGTGAGTGGGAAAATATGATGAGCAAGGTGCCACAGGGGCATGGATCATACGTAACATCGGAAAGAATGTGTGAGAAAACTTGCTTGACCTCACAGGGAGAAACCCTCCATTAAAATTGCTGATATTGATTCATACTATTTTGGTGGCAAGATTCAGCCAATAATCTCACTACTACTCTCTATATCTGAAGCAGAACATCATTGCTTTTATGGTAATTTTAACTCCTCTCTGAATAAAGCATGCCAGCCTTTATTAAAGACTTTTTGTACCTGTATGTTAACATTTGTAACTCACGCATGAGAACAGCTAGATCCTTCTGTACCTCAAAATTTGCAGACCTTCTGCAATTAACTACTAATGTTTCTTTTTATTCTTCCTGCCAAGATAATCGTAAAATTTTTGACATCCTACTCCATCTGCTAGATTTTTACATACTCAGTCCCATCTATACATATCAGTCTGCAACCTCCCTATGTTTTCTTCATGACATACTTTCTGGCCTAACTTTGTCATGAGCAAAATTTGCTACCTTTGCTCTTGTCACCTAACTCACTGATACAAATTGTAATAAGTTGAATCCCTAGCAGAGACCCATAAGGGACCCTACTCTGGCGCATGACAGCTGCAAAGTAACAGAGATAACAAGATGTAGAGCTGGATGAACACAGCAGGCCAAGCAGCATCAGAGGAGCAGGAAGGCTGATGTTTCGGGCCTAGACCCTTCCAATCTGCTTTCCTTCTTTGTTTTACTTTTGCTCCTGCTCTTTTGTTTGGCTTTATTTCCTTTTCTTTATGGTCTTTCTCTTCTTCTTTTCTGTGGCGGATTGGTCAGCAGCACCAGCACTAGCAGCAGGGTGCATTTGGAGCAGCAGACATGGCTTCTCCGGGCGACAGCAGCAGCGAGGTCACTTTCCCGGCAACAGGAGGTTGTTCTCCTGCCATTTCGGGGCCTGGGCCAACAGTGGCAAGATCATTCAGAGCTGTCAGCAGCAGACTCTTCCAGATGGCAGTGCCAGCAAGGCAACAGCTGCCGAAGCAGAGCTTGCGGCCTGGTGCTGCCTAGTTAAGCAGCGCAGCCAAAGATTCTTCGGTTGGAGGGTGAGAGTGGCTTCAGCAGCGTCTGTGGTGAAGTAATGACACCTAAAGTGGGGTGACTCCTACATTGGTGGCTCTGATGCAGGCAGCAGCAAGGTATTGGAGGTCTTCCGTGAGGCTTAGTGCTAGCGTGGACTGATATTCTGAACTTTTCACTTCTTTATTTTTCTAATTTATTCCTATGACCTGTAATGCTGGATTGTTTGGTTTTTTTTCTGTATTTCTCCAATTTTTGTTTTGTTTCCTAAAACTTTGATCTTAACTATCAGTACCTAGCTACCTTTATCCCTCACATGACACTGTAATGTGGCAATTGGAAACTTTTCGCTGTACTCATTTAAGCACGTGACAATAAAGTTAATTCAATTCAATACTCATCGCTTTCTACCAATCAGGAAAATGCCCATTTCTGCAAACCCTCTGTTTTTTCCTTCTGCTGCCACTCAACCTCCTATCCATGCTCGTATATCATCCCCTATACCATGAGCTCATGATTTACGCAATTAACTTTTAAGTGGCACATTGTCAAATGCCTTCAGGAAATCTAAGTACAGTATTCCAATAGGCTCCCCTTTATCCACAGCCCATATTACATTTTCAAACACCACTAATAAATTAGTTCAGCATGCTTTCACGTTCGTAAAGCCATGCTGACTCTTTCTGATTACCTTGAAGTTAGCTAAGTGCTCAGTTATAATCTCCTTCACAATCAATTCCAATTAATCTCCACAAGAGATATCGAGATAACTGGCCTACAATTTCTTGCTTTCGGCCTCCCTCCCTTCTTGGCAATTTGCCTTTGTCATGTTTATTCTAATTTAAATTTTAATTGATGTAATTCTTATATTAAAATTAATGTTTGAAGTTGGCTTCAAGGAATGACTCAATTAAGACAAAAACAAGATTACTAATTAGACATTTTGAACAATTTAAATCTGTTTCTTTTAATCTCGTAACTTTTTATTTTACTTAATTATTTTTAATCTTCTATTTCCTCTCAATTTTTATTTTTCATTCAATATATTAGACATGGACAAATAACCTATCTTTTACTTTTCCTATTATTTACATCATATTTCATTTCCTTTTACTGCCCTATTTTATATCCCTCAAATATACTGGTCTAATTTTAATTAATTCCTTTTTCCGAGCAGTCTTCTAACTTCTATATTAGAAACAGCTCTTCTTTTAGCAATCTAGCATTAGAAACCTGAGAAAAGGATTGGATATAGCTTGAAAATAATGATATAAGGACCAATTGTCATGATACTCAGAAGAGCATAAGAAATAGGAGCTGCTGTGAACCATTTGGTTCATGGAACCTGTCTGCCATTCAATACTGTGGACAGAGAAAATTGAGAATTATAATCTCTGAAACCCCAATATCAACATTCTGGGGTTATTATTCACTAGAAAATGAATTGAACTAGGCATATAAATACAGTGGCTATAAGGAATCCTGTAGCAAATGATTCATCCTGTGACTCCACAAAGCCAGTCCATTTATAAGGCACAAGTCAGGAATGTGATGGAATACTCTCCACTTGCCTGGATGAGTGCAATTCCAACAACACTGCAGAAGCCCAAAACATCCAGGCCTTTGTCCAGAAACAATCACAAGTATTTACTCTCTCTATCATTGATGCTCAGTAGCAACAGACTGTAACATATACAAGCTACACTGCAGAGATTTGCCAAGACTTCTTACTCAGAACCTTCCAAAGCCACAACCCCTTCCATTTAGAAAGACATGGACAGGAGATACAGGGAAACACTATTATCTGCAAGTTCCCTTCCAAGCCACACACCGTCCTGACTTGGAAATATATTGCTGCTCCTTCATGGTCTCTGGGTCAGCATCCTGGAACTTCCTGCCTAATGACATTGTGAGTCTACCTACAACAAATGGACTGCAATGGTTTAAGAATGCAATTCACCTCCACCTTCTCAAAGGCAACTAGAGATGAGCAATAAGTGCTGGCCCAGCCAGTGATACCAACATCTCATTAGCAAATACATTTTAAAAAATCGCTGACTTAGGTTTCAACTCTTGTTTCTCACCTGCTCCCCAAGGATTTCCTGAGAGTTCAGCCCTAAATATACTGCACAATGGCCCATTCACAACCTCTGGGTAAATACTTCTCAAGAGTCACAGCCCTTTCAGTGGAGAAATTTCTCCTCATCCCAGCCATAAAAAGATAAGCCCCTCATCTGGAACCTGCTCTCAACGCTGGGAAACAACATTTCAATGCGTACTCTGTCAAGTTCTTTCACATTGTTTACTTCAAGGCATGCTTCTTTCCCAGCCACAATGGACACAGGTTCTTCCACTCTTGTACATTCATACATTTTATTGTAATCATTCCTGTTTGATTGAAACAAACTTTGTTAGCCTTATGAGTTAGTTGCAAGTCTTGTTGTAGAAGGTGACACAACTTTACAATAGTCTTCCCTGAAAAGCATAAACTCTTACGTACTGTTCATCAGAGAATGCGAGGAATACTCTCTTGGGCCTACACACGCTGCTGGATGAGTAAGGGTTCATGCAAACTTTTCTTCTCCCATTTGTCCTCACTTACAGCTTCAGCTTTGTTTCTTTCTTCTGTTGTTTTACATCACAAGACAGAGTGAACACCTCAGAAGGATGTCTCATGACAAAGTCCTTTGCCAGACTTTTTTTACAGCAAGTACAACCATTGCAAAAACTTTAAGTAGCAAACAGCACTTAAAGTAAAACATCTCTGAAAATGTTGCAGCATTTTATCTAGTAGTTGACAAGAATCCATTTAAATACTTCTGTCAAAACTGACTGGTGTACTCAATGGTTTATAGATTGTTAAAGAATTATTGGTAGCAACTATGAAGAGTGAAAGGGGTTGGGGGCTCAACAGCTGATAGTCATTGAGAGATGCTCCTGCCTGAACATTTCCAACATTTCAGGCGTAATTTAACATGTTTTCAGCTAACTGTTAATTTCACCAATTTTCATGGGGGGAGGGAGGGCTGTCTCCGTGATGCCTTGCAAGATTTTACACTATATTGTCCCAAATGCAGCTCATTGACTACCAATCCCATCATTATGGCATTCTGATGCAAGTCTGATTCTCCATTCACTGTAGCTGGAAGTTTTTGTCACTACCGGGATATCCAGGGAAAACCCAAAATCTCTGGTAGTGGTGCCATTTTTAAAAGGCTGTTGTACACCCAAGCATGGCTGGCATTCTACAGCTGCTCTTCAAGATGACCAACATTTGCCCCAGTGATATCTGACAGAGTGAAATTTGCACTGCGCTTCGCTGATAGGGATCTTGAGGCCTGGTGAACACAGTAATGCAGAGGCCATCTTCTTCTCCCAGGGCCAATAGAGAAGCCCATGACACCAGACCCTGCCAGCCTGATGTGAGGTCACGACCCACAGTGTCTGCAGTCTGCAGGAATACATGGCAGTGCAGGAAGAATGTCAGTAACCGTGGCACGTGCTCTACAATTCTCACTGCTGCACTCAACACTTTTCCCCAACCTCCTCAACTACCACAAACCCACCCGCACTACTCACGCTGTATGGCCTCGGCACTGCCTACTTACTCAGTCAGGGCCCATGATCGAGGTAGTGAAAATCGGGACCGTAGTCTCAAAATTAAAGTAAATTACGTAGATTAAAGAGATAAAGTTTAAATTTGAAAAAATATCTAACAATTGAAAATACATCTAACAATTTAAAGACTGCACGAATGAGACTGCATATTCTATTGAGGAGCATAATTTTCTACAGTGAGTTTAAATGCCAATTAATGCACAAATGTTCTAACTTCATGAAACTCATGAGAAAGAGGAACGGGATTGGGGTGGTCTATTAATTTATGTAATGCTAATGGTAGCCTAGCACAAATTGTCCAATAACTTGAAACTATTCACAGTCCTCTTCCCTGTCACAATCAGCTCAATAATTTGCACATCGAAAGTGGTGAGCACCTGCTACTTTGATGCCACATCATAGAATCTCTACAGTGCAGAAAGAGGCTATTCAACCCATCGAGTCTGCACCAACCCTCCGAAGAGCATCTCACCCAGACCCAAGCCCCTACCTTTTCCCTCTAGCCCCTCAGGCTAGGGCCAAATGCAAGCTTGAATTGTTACATTGTAGCCTTGATTCTCAAAGATTTAGCAAGAAGCAAAATAATGACTTAAATTTGAAAATTATCTTTTTATCCTGATATATTCTCAATTTGGTGCCATGTTTCTATTTATACTATCACCAATCAAATAGCAAATATATATCTTCAAACTTAATACTTTTACCACATTTCTGAATAATTTTTTCCAAATGTGTATTCATATATCTTGGTTTATCAGTCTACGTTTTACTTACTTAACATACATGAACAACTTATTCAAACACAAAACTTCTAAATTTCTTCTAAATCTGAAGATCTAAAATAACCACTGAATTCCAGGCAAATATGGTTACCACACACGGCTTTGGCACATCACTCTCCCAAATTTTTCCTTAGATTGGAAAGTCCACTAATCAGCAGTGGGATAGCAGAATGTTACCAGAGAAAAATCATTTGCTGAATTTGCATTGGGGTATGAAACTAAGGCGTCTCACAAGTAGGACAACAAAAGCATTAGCCATTTTATCATCACTTGAATTTCCTCCAATGGGACCTGCGCAACAACAGCCTTTACTAATAACAGTGGGCTGACTTATCTGTGTTGATGACAAATGCTGAAGATTGTGCAATAACATATTTCCCAATTAGGCTCTACAAAACTATATATGATAAAACCAAATGCTATTTATGGAATAAATTACAACATATAGATTTTAAGGACTGGGGTGTTACAATTTGCTAAAATACAGAACCCAGACTAATGGAATGGAAATCTATTCACTCTCTGACAGCTGCAAAAGTGATACATGGAAAGAGCATTGGCACACTCAACCCTATTTCATTTCAGGTTTGAGTCCACATTATAAAACTCATTCAGCATATATTGGCTCTGAACTGCTAGCCTTATTCAGACGGTTCACAAATGTGGCTGTACTGTGCTTCACATGGGAATAATTGATGCCGATCACTGGATGCCAAATATCCACCATCGTATTGACTGAAAAGAACATATATTTTATTTTAAATAATTAAGGTGCATTATCAGTTTTCCGATAATGGTTTTCCATGCGATTGCAGAACATTTGCATTATTGGTTGCCCTCTGCACTCCTTAGAAAATAGAAAGTAATGCGTAGAACATATATTTTATAAAGGAGACTTGTGATGGTTAGTGTTCCTGCCTTGGAGCCAGAAGCTCCAGGTTCATCAGCTGTACCAAGCACATGCAGAGTATACTCCACTGCAGGACTTGATGGCTAAAGAAGGTGCTTTCATAACCAGGCCAAACACGATGAGGATCAACCTTCAAATCCTTCCAACATATGTAAATGGCAAGCAGTAAGAACAGGGGAGTCTGCTGGTCAGTCATGTGATGGAAAGAAAGTTAGAGCCTCTACTATTCTAATCCATTGCTCCAGGACTACAGCATACTGTAAATGTGAATGCCTCCACAGCAACTGATTCCTTGAAGCTTGATTTCAGGAAGCAATGAGACTGACTGAGACAACAGCTCAATTTCTATTTACATAGAGCTCAGAGAAGCATCCCAATTCCTCTGAATCCCATTAAACAAAACCTCACTGCTAGGCTAACAAGGTGTAGAGCTGGATGAACACAGCAGGCCAAGCAGCATCAGAGGAGCAGGAAAGCTGACGTTTCGGGTCGAAAAAATTTTTCTGAAGAAGGGTCTCGACCCAAAACGTCAGCTTTCCTGCTCCTCTGATGCTGCTTGGCCTGCTGTGTTCCTCCAGCTCTACACCTTGTTATCTCAGATTCTCCAGCATCGGCAGTTCCTACTATCTCTGTCACTGCTAGGCTCCTCTCTGTTGGTCTGCCATTTGATATTGTACCAAGTATGTACAGTATATTTGAACAAAGGCAAAATAGCGTGGATACTGGAATTCTGAAACAAACACAGGAAACGCTGCAGAAGCTCAGCAAGTCTAGCAGCATTTTCGGAGAAAGAGAGTTAATGATTCAAGTCTTACATAACTCTCCTTCAGAACTGCCAGTTCTTCACAATGCATCACATAGCAAAAAGTAATTACACAATGTGGGAGGAAAATAAAACAAGAGGCCAAACTTATCACTAAAAATAGATAATGGGCATTGATAGGTATATGCCATTTCTATGTGTGTGGCTACTTTGCAATGGATACAATGGTGCCTAACATGTGGTAACAAGAACCATGGACTAGGTACAGATGAGACACACAGCCAAGAGCAATTGTGGCTGAACAGTAAACCCTGGGAAGGATACAATTATATAGTCAGTGGGAACTCATTGGCAAGTCATTCTCCGCGTTTTCAAGGAAGATTAGGTTCTCTTTGCACAAATTATCCTCCAGTATTTTGAAGTTTTCAGTGAAAGCAAATCATGTTGTAAAATCCATTCTGAAGACTATTCTGTAACTTGCACTTTGATAGGATATGACAGATACAATTTCGTGTTAAACAAATTGCTTCTTAATGGATTGGGAATGTACAAAGGGTTTGTTCATCCTCTTCAACAATGATATATATGCTGATAATTGAAATGTATTACCTTTCATCTCCACAATTATGGCCTCCATGTTTATAAACATTTCCTTTGATACCGTTTGTCCATGTGAGAAACACAGACGTAGCAGTTCGAGTAGATATTGTTATCTGTGGAGGCTTTTGGTGATTTAGGTTACCTGAAATGAAGGTGTAACATACATGCTATCACTGTGTGTTGAACAGGATATAATTTACCCTTTACAACAAAAAGATTTGAAATAACTATTTGTATTTTTCATTTCTAAAAAAAAAAACACTATCTAAGTTTGACCTTTTAAGATAAGTGTAGCAAAAACAAATTACGTGATGTATAAAGAAAATAAAACAACAGGCCAAATCTATCACTAAATATAAATAATGGGCATTGATAATCATATGCCATTTTTACATGTATTGCTATTTTGCTATCGATACAACGGTATCTAACATGTGGTAACAAGAACCATGGACTAGATGCAAATGGGGTGCAGACCCAAGAGCAATTGTGGTTTTAGGCTCACTATGTTAAGTGATACTCAAATTCTTCCTGACAAATGCAAGTGACAGGTTGAACAATGAATGGAGGTGGATCTAGAGATTCAGGCTGAGGGAGATACGACATCTCAGGGAACAGAAGCACAGTGGAACCTGGGGCACCAATAGCAGCAATTTCTCAAAGACAAGAATATTTCAACTTACCATAGATAACAATTGTCAGACCGTTTTTATCTTGTATGTTATTGATATTGAGAAATTGTTGTTGTAGGTACTCCAGATTGCATGCTGCTCCACTTTGCTGGAATGTGTTTTAGTCATGAATATGGACAGAATATTACTATTACTGATGATAGGAAGTTAGTGGGCATGGAAAATTGAGGATCAGTCCAAGAAAAAGGTTTTGTGTGGCAAATGCAGATATGAATGTAGGTCATTATGCTTTCACATAAAGAACAAAAACTGTAAAACATATTGCAAGCAGTAAGTTTGTTATTTGAGAGAAAGAGCTGAGTGTGAAAATGTGCATGAATAAGTACAATTACAGGGGGGGTAAAAATTAGAACTTACAATGGGTTTTGTACTTAATTGCACTGAGTACAAATGCAAAGAGTTGACAAAACCTAACAAGCCACTTTTTAAAGCCAGAATTGCTGGTGAATGTCAAGAGGCAGCAATAGAAAGACTACCAATATTGCCTCTATCAAAAGCTTTTGTTTTAATTGAAGGCACATGATGGTGATTAACAAGTGACCAAAGGTTGCACAGAACACACCTAAAACAATGTGAAAGAAGCTTACTGTAGTAAATGCAATAATTTTTTAAATAAACTAACATGAAGAATTTTGTTTGCTATTTCAAATCTGTATTAGTCATAAAGTTGTGAAAAGTTAGTGATGTACAGGTTAGACTAAATATGCAATTTACAGGTACCATTTAAACACAAGCAAACTGGAGTTTTTGAGAGTTGATCTGTACTTGGCTCTGATTTTATTAAAAAAAAGAAAGGGTGATTATGCATTGCAGACATTTACCTCTGTCAGTATTGTCTAGGATTCTTCCTGTACGGGTGCAAGCTTATACAGGTTGGACAACGAAAGAAAGAAAATGTTGTATAAAATAAACAGAATGTGGAGCTATTTCAATCTTAGGCATAATTAAGGGATAAAATTCTGAAACCTTTGCACTTTTTCTTCAAGGCTGCTTTGCTCTGTTCAGCCACAGGATGAACTGCTATGAGATATTTGGGGTAGAACTCTGAAAACAAAGCAAGGAAAGGAAGGCAAGTAAGTACAAATGTGTCACAGTAACAAATTGTTCAAGTGAATACATTGTTTATCAATAATGCCAAATGCTGTGTCAATTTTATGTTCTACTAAAATTACATCTAAATATCATGTGAAACTCTTACAACAGCAGTAATCTAGAATTGGAAAGTGTTGCATATTTCAATGCTATACAAACTTCTGTTCTCCTTATCATTGGCTCTCAACCAGACTCTTCCATTAATTCTGCTCCTACTGAACATTAGAAGTGACCAATTTCTAAGAGGTTTGGGTAACTCAGATAATCAGAACACTCAAATAATCTCTCATTTACATATAGCTCCAAGAGATGAAATATGATTTCTCCAGTAGCTAATGCTAAGTCTACCTACTAAGGTTAATTCAGAGTATCATCCTCATCAAGAGTCCCTAACCCAGAATAAAATATTTACAGACTCCATGCAGTGTTTTCTGCCAAAGCCATCTACACAATTGGGTGAGTTATCTTCTGCATCAAAGTGACCATTTTCATTTCATTATGTCTTTGACCAGTGCTTCAAAGCTATCGTCAGAAAAAGGGGCAATTCTGAATGCTCTCCCAGCCCAAAAAATAGTCCTCAAAAGGTGATTAGAAACATGGCATTCAGTCCCACAAGATACAGGGGGAAACAGATGGTTGCTTTAGCAGGACTATTAAATGACATAAGAAGCCAGCAGGGAAGTGGGATTTGGCTAGATGGCTATGTTCCAAGAAATACCAGCACAAAAATGATGGGCAACATGGTGTGCCTTGTGATATTTTACAATTCTGTACCCCACCTGGTTGATTTCTAGTGCCAAACAAGAAAATGTACAATTAACATTGACAAAAATCATTCGATTTACATTCTGCACTTCCGTCAAACAGGAGAGACATTTAATCATACCTGCCATACCAGGCTCAAATTCAAATTCAAATTCAAATTCAAAGTCAGTTTGCTGTCAGCAAAATTGCATCTAATTGTACAGAATAGCTGCATGTCATGAAATGTAGCATATTGGAAGAGGACAAAAGTTGGAGACACAGCTGTCTCAAAGTTCCTTTTACCTACCTCCAAAAAGATATCATAAGTAGCATAGGAGGAGGTGTTGGACTAGTTCTTCTGCACAAACTATCAACCCTAGCTAATACAGGTTGGTGAATGTCCAGAAGAAAGCATCTAACGCATCAAAAAATGTAGTAACATTCAGTCTTCTATTCACTGTTGTGTGATGTCTATATACATATTTTTTAATATCAATTTAGTTAATAATAGTCTTTAGTTATTCATGTAGATTACACAATTTTAAGTACATGAGTTATAATTTAATGTTACAATTGAGAATCTTGTGTGAACTTAACACTAGTTAAAGAAGTATTAAATAATTGTGCAAGCTTTGCACATCAACTGTGAATTGACGGTTATATCATTTGCTCATAAGTTCTACCAGGATCTGGCAACTGTATGTGGATATCTGAATGAATAATATGTTGACTCCACCATTAAGTTGCATGTCAAATCCATTTCTTAACCGGATCAAGTTGTGAAAGTGGGTGGCACATTGGAAATACTCAGTTCTTCAGCTGTCAACTGCATTGCACGAAGAACATCTGGACATTAGAACACTTTCACACTTGTAATAATAACAAGAACTTTGTTTTTGTCACGCAAGCTCCTAACACACGTTCTACATTCATTTTATTAAATACTTGGAACGTTGCTGAAAATATCATCATTAATGACACCTTGGGCAAGATCTAAGTAATCCATGTATGGAATAAACTGCCAGAGGAAGTGGTGGATGCTGGTACAATTACAACATTTAAAAGGCATCCGGATGGGTATATGAAAAGGAAGGGTTTCGAGAGATATGGGCCAAATACTGGCAAATGGAACTAGATTGATTTGGTATGAATGAGTTGGACTGAGGGGTCTGTTTCTATGCTGCACATCTTTATGATTTTATGACTGAAATTGATCGGAAAAAGTTAAAGATTTTTCACCAAAATGCAAAACCTGTGACAAATGTTGAAATGTAATTTATGGGCAGAATCTCACTGTTTTTGGCTAAGTAAGTTATGGCCAAGTAGGTTTTCTCACCATATCTTACCAAACTTGCATTAATGGCCATTTGAGAATCAAGTATTATTTTCAGGCATCTTATCATGCACTGTTACTGGATCAACTCACCATTCACCAGAGAACCTGCAATGACCAGCAATGCTGGTGCTGGCGCTATCTTTAAAAGGTCATTGTGTGCCCAGATAAGCACATTTTTGAGGTAATCTCAGCCACCTGGATAAATACCGAGTCCTGTAAGAAGGTTAATGTCCTTCGCCACTTTGCCACAATTTTTCTCGAATATCTCACATTCACTGTATTTCTGCTGTTGTACTCACCTCTCACCAAGGCTCGTGCTCTACCACTCTCATAACATCTTACCCACTCTCCCTCACCCACCCAAACTGTGAAACCATTAACCTTGCTTGTTCTCTGTGCTGACTACTCATCCACTTGGAAAACCTTCCCACTTGCACCAACAGAGATAGCTATGCCATCACTTTTGTCTTCCTTAACACCTGCCTTTCTCTCATTCCAGGGACAAAATAGCTCACAATAGGGCAGATAGAGTCAAGACATAGGTGGTGCCGCCCTTCATTTGGCTCCTCCCTCCTTATGAGCAGAAGATACAGATGCTGACCCCCATGCACCCAAGCAGGGCCTGGAAGTGAATTGACTCAGGATCCCTGAGCGATGTCTATCCGTCTTTGACATGACTGAGGCCTATGGATGACCAGGGTAAGATTCCTGTCTTTGTCCTGTGCTAAATGGCACAACAGGACTGTACTGAAATAAGCCAGGTATCTCTGGGTGAAGGGCCAATGTACAAAAAGGCAAGGCAAAGCAATGGAAGGCAGAGATGCTGCTAGCATCCAGGAAGACTCAAAATGGCACTATGATGGCGAGCAGAGTCCAGAGGTGCTGCCTGGTCCAGTCCATGAGCTACATACATGTCACTGAGTATCAAATATCCTTGCTGCAGCATTGTAATGATAGTCGCTGGTGCAACTCAAGGAGAAGCATTGAAGTGCAGAAGCACCCTCTAAGTGGATATGAAATGTGCCATGAGTTTTCATAGAGACCGGCACATGTTGGATGCCAGTGTCCATGGATATGGGGTGTGCGTGGCTAGTGCCCATGGCTGTACTCATTCAGGCAAGTAGGGGAGGTGATAGTCAAGTGGTATTATCGCTGGACTGTTAATTCAGAGACCTGGATAACATTCCGGGGACCCGGGTTTGAATCCTGCCACGACAGATGGTGGAATTTGAATTCAATAAAAATATCTGGAATTAAGAGTCCAATGATGACCATGAATCCATTGCTGATTGTCAGGAAGGAAACTGCTGTCCTTACCTGGTCTGGCCTACATGTGACTCCAGACCCACAGCAATGTGGTTGACTCTTAACTGCCCTCTGGGCAATTAGGGATGGGCAATAAATGCTGCCTGGTCAGCGACGCCCTCATCCCATGAATGAATAAAAGAAGTAGATAACTTAATTCTGAGTAGTATACAGCTGCCAGAAAGGTTTTCATTTCTGTGTAATCACATTTCAAAGTCAATTACCTTTTGAATTACTTGAAGTGCAAAGACTGAGTTAGAGATTAACATGAAATCATTTTATTGTGACCTCAGTGGTCCATGGAATGTGTATTTATAGTGATTGCTTTTTGTGTCAGTTACTTTTTTAAAAAGCATTTGATAACTGACTCCTGTTCTCTTGTATCAATTTAAATGTTGCATTGCTTATGAGATTAAAGGCTTCCTTGTGAGCAGTGGCTTTAGGTGTAATGGAGTGATGATGACTATTGATGATGTTGTTGAATCTTGACTTAAGACCCAGTATAGATTGAGCTAAACAAAAAACCTAAGAACGGCAGATGCTGGAAAACGGAAACAAAAACAAAAATTGTTGGAAAAGCTCAGCCGGTCTGGTAGCATCTGTGGAGAGAAAGCAGAGTTAACGTTTCAAGTCCAATGACCCTTCTTCAGAACTGGATTGAGCTAATACATACAATCAGAAAATGCTCATTCCTTGAGCTGCAGTTCATTGTTTTAGCACTTTCGTGGCAAGTGTTTCATTTAAAAATAGCCTCTTGCCAAATGAAAATTGAATGAATATGTGTAAAATTTGTAAACTAATAATCCAGTACTTCATCATGTTGGTTGAATTCTTGTCTCAGTGGTATTTATAAAACAAAGCTAAGAGCACTTTTCTGCACATCTGGTTTAGAAAAACATTGGCCAGAATCTGTTGTCAAAAAGAAAACAGCAGAGCTAATAGTTCTCACCATTACTTATGTGCAGATGTTACAGCAGCTTCAGAAGAGGGTGGATGCAGAAATCTGAAAGCTTTGGCTGGGTTACGTGCTCTGCCATTATCCTTGCAAAAGCTGCATCTCGCTATCTGGCTTACCATTAAAATACAGCTTGAAGTTGCTGTATTTGTGCAGATGATATGAACTGAACTTGTCACTTAAATTTAGCACCACGAAAAGACATATGGACTCAGTCCTAGGGCCAGTTGAGG
This sequence comes from Ginglymostoma cirratum, assembly GCA_024137785.1. Lineage (NCBI taxonomy): Eukaryota > Metazoa > Chordata > Chondrichthyes > Orectolobiformes > Ginglymostomatidae > Ginglymostoma > Ginglymostoma cirratum. The sequence goes on along the minus strand of JAHRHZ010000061.1, from coordinate 4,668,925 downwards.
GCTGCATTTATTTATTTAAGTCTGAATTAGCCATAAGTCCTTTCTTTAATGATGTGCTAAATATTAATTATCAACAAGGAATCATTTTAATACTAAAAATTAACTATTAACATCATGAAGACTCATTCCTTAAGGTTTTTACTGTTGGAGGCATTAAAAACCTAATATATAAAATTAAATCCTTTTTTCACTTTTCCTTTCATCCTGCCTTAATCTATATTTTTATTTATTTTAGTCAGTAGATTTAGCTGTTGTATCACAGAAGTGTTTTCTTGAATCTAATGATGGAAAACATATCTAGAAGTAGAAAAACTGGCATCAGACACCAAGGGAGATTTCTTTAACACTGGATAATTTGATTATTGTGCGCAAAGAATTGCAACTGAAGTTCCAAACCCAAGACTCTTTTATGCAGATTCATATAAAACAAAGGAAATGGAAATCATTCCTCACATTTATCATGAGTTTCCTATAAGTAATTCTGTTCTCATTAATCAAATGACAATTCCAAATGATGTCAAAAGGAAGGGGAATTTGATGGTATAATGGGAGAGGTGATGAGCACGCATTTCTTTTGTAAAATGTCATTCTGCTGCTACACGTATGGTTTTAATTTTTCTTCCTTTAAGCGGAAACATATGGCTTTGAGTTCTTACCAACATCAACCTCAAATGGATCTCCATTGTTAGGCAATGTGAGGTTCTGCTTGATGTTTCGACCACCGTGTCCAATAATGTAGCCTTGAAGTCTGATGGCTGGGTTGGAGCTAAGGTACTGTAATACAATAGTGTCATCCTTAGCAGTAATCCGCACCTTTAAGCTTTGTCTTTTAACTGGAGGTAAATCACAAAGAAACAAAATAAAATTTGTTAAATCCTGAAAATATACAAACTAACCCACAGAGCCAGGAGAATAGATAAGTATAAGCAAGAGCACCTAAGACCTTAAAAGCATAAAGAAACCAACCAAAAATCATTGCTCTTGTCCTGAAAAACTTGGCATGGAAGCAGCCGTCATCTTTCTGGGCATTGTCTTTGATCTGACCAGGGACACCTTGGAGCTAGAGGGGAAAATAGCCTGCAACAACAACCCTCGGTTGAACTCAGGAGGCCTTGTGTAGGATTAGTACCCTGCACAAAAAAATGGTTAGGTCCAAGCAACCCGAGATATTGAGCCTCAGACTTCATTATACTGAAGGTGGCGCTGTAATAAGAGCTTGCACAGGTAAGTGATCAGGTCAAATCATGGGATTAGAGAGATATTAGGGTTCACTGAGGGAGACATCAGGGCAATTTAAATTTGAGAAAAGGAACTCAAGCAAGCATCAGTCTCCTTATTTAATCATGCCAAAAACCTAACAGCAGGCACAGGAAAGCATCCCCCTTGTTTCTCCTTGGTGAAACACTGGCCAGGACCATGCAGATACTTGCTGCTGCTATTTTGAGGCCTTAGGAAGCCAATTAGAAATATGAGCCAATTTAACCCTCAAGAGGCCCAAGATCAACCCCTTCCACCAGAGCTTGTAATTTACAGACAAAGAGCTACACAGTGGTCACTTTAAGGTTGATCACTGCACAAGGCCTAAGTCTGCTGCAGCCCAACAGAAACAGGATTAACAGCAGGATTTATATCTAGAACAAAATTCATTCTCATGAAAAATACCAGTGTTGGAAAATGAAGTAGGTCTGCCCACGTTAGTATTAAAAAAATTAAAGTCATGGCTCAGCCTAAGGAGTGAACACACTGCCCTATTTCTCTCATTGGTTGTCCTTAGAGTAAAAAAATTGACCAAAGCCATTTACGAAATTCTTGCACACAGTTGGTGAAGGAGGAGCCCAGAAGTCAAACTTGACTCAATTTTTGATGTATTCACGTTACTAGCGTTTAGTTCAAAAACTTACACTATTGGTTTCAATAAATGCCTCTTCTATCCTTTTGAGCAATCAAATAAACCATTAAACAAGTAAACAAATTTTAGGATACAAAGCTGGTCAAGTATCAAGAGTGTTGGTGAGGGGCATTTTGGTGTGTGTTGTAAATTCAGTGATTTATAAATATATTTAATATAATTTATTGTAAATTTGGGATTTTGGTTTTTGAGTTGGAAGCATGTTTGTTTCTTATGTATCTTACATTAATAACTTGAAAATATTTCTGTAGCCATGGTAATTTCTTTAAAAACAGGTATGGAAGGCTAGCTTTAGAATGAATGTATCTTTCTGTGTAGCACTAATTCATTTTTGTTTACCTTGGGTTGTGTTGCAACCTGGCAAGGTAAATGAGGAAGCCTCAAGGTATGTAGAGATTTCTGGAGCTATTTTTAATCATGAGGAAAGTGTGAGATTTTTCTTTAGTTTTACTTTGAGTTTTGAGCAATTCTGTAAGGTTCTCGGATGAAAATAATTATATAGACCAGTGCTCATGAGAAGGGAAAGATATAGTGAAATTAGATTACCTTGAAATAAAAAGTCACGTGTAATTTCCAGAGCAGAAATGTTGAGCTAAAACCTTGAAGAGATTACTTAATGCTGAGTATTTTTAATTCAGGAGTCTAATCACTCCAGGAAGAAGTTACCTGTAGTTACACCTCTAAGTTAAAGATAGAAGTGACTTAAACCCATTGAAATGTTAGAGACAGGGCCTCTGACGTGAATATCATACAAGGTGTGTTTTGGAATACTTTACTAGGAGCGTGCTTTGGGTACCATACAAAAAACATTGTTTCCTTGTTAATTTATGTCTTGGGATTAAAGTGATTATACTTTTACTGTGTCTAAATATCTTTGAATTTGTATAAAAAATAGTTTGTTTTATTCTATTTTATCTTAATTTCTTCTGTTAATAAACTTCTGGTTTATTATTAAAGCAAAATCAGAAGTATTGTGTGTTCTGTTTCAGTGAGAGACCGCATTACTAAAACCAAACTAAAATATGATCTATCACGTCAGGCTTTGTTCTGTGATCTTGTCTGCTGATAACATCAAGTGGAATCATAACAGACGGTAATGACCATAAATCTGCAAGATTTAAGTCTGTTGTAGAAAAGGTCAAAGTGGGAATCGAAATAAAGGTTCTGAATTGGGGGAAGGCAATTTTATTATGATAAGATGGGATCAGATCAAAGTGTACTGGAGGCAGCGACTTGCAGGAAAATCTACATCACAGCTGTAGAAATCTTTCAAAGGGAAACAGCAAAAGTGCAGGGCCAACATGTTTCTGTACACATGAAGAATGGAACCAAAAATCTAGAGAGAGTCCTGGATATCGAGGCATGTACAGGAATTAGGTAAGCATTACACTTGAGAGGGTGTATAAAAGATTCACCAGGAAGTTGCCTGGTCTGGAGTGATTCAACTATGGAAGGAGACTAGAGAGGTTGGGGTTATTTTACTTAGAACAGAGAGGGCTGAGGACTGATCTGATTGAGCTGTACAAAGTTCTGAGGGACATAAAAAGGCAGATAGGAAGAAACCTCTCACCTTAGTACGGTGGTCAATAACCGTTGGGGGGGCGGGGGTGCAAAGTTTTAAGGTAACGAGTAGGCGATTTAGAGGACATTTAAGGAAAATTATTTTGCCTAGACCGTGCTGGGTATCTGGAGCTCACTGCCTGAAAGGATGGCAGAGATGGGAACTCTCAGTACATTTAAGAACAATTTGGATAAGCATTTGAAATACCATAGTATATAAGGCTATGGGCCATGAGCAGAAAAACAGATTAGAATAGTTAGATGTTTGATGACCAGGAGACACATAATGGGCTGAAGGGCCTCTTTCCAAACTGTAAAAACTCTATGGCTCTACGCCTTGCTGTTGTTCACTTACCAGTTGGAGAATTTATCCTTTGTCAGGATTGCTTTAAAAACTGAGGTTTCAACAATCAGGTTCAGGTCAATATTTACACCTACCCACCTTGACTAGTTAAGAAACTTGGGATTCTAATACCATGGATCATTTACAGAATCACAGAAAAGCACATCATTTGTCATTTGCTGTGTGCAGGCTTGCTCCAGGAACATTCACTGTCTCTTCATTGCTTAACTGGAGTAACCTTCTATCTAAGTTTTCTTATTAAGCATTGCACAGGTTATCCAACTGCTTTGTGCCAGAGTTTATCATCTCCAGTTACCTTGTCACAGCTTATCTAAAACTGTTAGCATATATTTGCATTTTTTTCTGTCTCATACTAGTCCAGATTCCCTACAATGCCATGTATGCTTAATTCTGAAAGGTAAAGGTTCACTTCCCTTAATTTACAGCCCAACAATTGTCAAATTAGAAGTGTTTTGGAAAGTATCTTTTCTTTTGTATCAACTCCATACTACTATATGTCCCAGTGGTTTTGCAGTGCTTCAGAAAATGAGGAATGCTATTCACATAGAAATGTATTAAGAAAACAGTTGCTAAAGAGTTATACCATTTTGAAACTTTGTCGTCCCTGGAATATATACTTAATTCAACAACTGCAGTCCTCGTAAGGGACATATTTTGCTGTTGATGTTAGAGTGAAGGTATGGGCGATCAACCTGTACAACAAATTTCAGTTTCCAAAGGTTTTCTAATTGACCCAAGTTACTGTCAGTCTTTAAAAATACGACATATCACACTATTAGTCATTATTTTACTGCAACTTTTCTTGTACACTAACAATGACAATTGTGAAGTCACGCAGTCATTGGCGGGCATTCAGCCAATCAAACACCTCCTTGACTTCATCTGGCCCAGTATTGAAATATCAGCGCAATCATTCACAAGCACCCCAGTAGCACAGGAGACTGGAATGTTTCAAATCTACAATTTAAGGGTCATTTAGTTTTATATAATCCTTAGCCCAACACAACAAAGTACTTACAGACTTCATAAAAGCATAAGTAATGGACCAAGTATTATCATTATGATCTCAGTTTGTTAAAGTGTAACGTAATTATGAACTTTAATGGTCGTTCTCTGATATACATCAGTGACTCACTAATGTCAGTAATGAGCATATTATTGCTGGTAAAGAATAGTTAATGATTGTGCAATTCCCTAATAGTCGCAATAAATGGGAATGGTACTTTCGAGTGAACCAGTTTTATTCAGTAAAAAGGAACAGCACAAGCCAGTAACATATGTTTCCTTCTCATCTACATCAATACAATGTACAAATATAAAGAGAGTTGCCAAATAGCTTTTTTCTAACAATAATAAATATACCAACATCGTCTGGTTTGCTAACCTTTGAAAGCTGTAGGATTCTGATTTTAAAAACCAAGAAAGGCTTTCAAATCAAAATGGATATTATTTTCAAGAAAAGTAAAGTAATTGAACTCACAGAAGAGCAAATTGTGAGTGCAGACACATTACTTCTTTGCTGGAACAATATTTTTTGAATGTGGTGCAGCTTTGCTACCACAACATCCTCACTGGCTCTGGTACTGACTGTTACTTGATGCAGTTGTTACTTGACCAGAAAGTTGCAGATTCAACCTGAGGAGCTGAGTACCAAGTTCTGAAAATTTCTACCCAATACATTTGTTAGAGCACTTTTTAGAAATGATGCGTCCTGTCCTACATCAGTGACAACAGTAGCTGTCCTTCAATGCATGGATGTACTTCCTCAGGGTCATGAGTTTATGCCACAGCTCTTCATCTGAGCGAACAAGCCTATATTTGATACATCTTTGGTAGCATGCTGAGGCCAAGAATGTAGAATTTCCTTCCTTTCCTATCCTCATCACGTCTCTGTCCATCATTAAGGTGTGGTTCAAAGCGTGATGCACTTTGATCAAGCTCCTTTCAGTCATTAATGTCAATGCTGTCACATTTCAAGGAGAGCTTCGGAGTGTTTTGAAGTACATTTAGAAAGGGAAATGGCAAAAATAAATCATTGTTTAATGATTTTAAATAATTGTTTCATGCTTGCAGCTTGAAATGCATAGCCCTTTAATTAGGTCTGGGTCACTCAAGAACACTCAAGAACAAGAACATTCTCCAGTCTGAAATTTAGCATTATAGCGAAATTAATAAAGTTGGAAATGCCTAAACTGAGAAAATATAATAAATCTTTGAAAAGGACTACATAAACTAAGATGTATGGAATTAAGTACCTCTTTTTACTGTGTTTGTAATCATCCCTTACTGATTCAATAATATTTTTGATTCTGCATCATTTCGATTTATGAGCAGAAGTTGTAGCCTAACATACGCATTTGCAACAAATGAAAATTTAATTGTAAACATATGATAAGACCTTCACACATCAAACATAGGGAAAAACCAAGCAGTGTTTACTGTTGGGCTTTGCTCTGGATCTCAACAAAGTTTTGTTTAATTCCTGAAGTTTTCAAATATTTATCCCACATTTAAGCATCATGGTTGACTCAAAACAAATTCTTAAAAGAAACAACAACATGAATCATAAGCAAATCCTTTGAAAATTATCAAACTTTAAATATTGTTAGTGCCAGCATTTTGTTCTAATAATAGAAAATAACATGTAGACCACTAGTGAAAATAAACTGAAAAATTGGATAAATCAAGGATTAATCAAGAATAGTCAGCATAGCTTTGTCAGGAGGAGGCCATGTTTGAGAAATTTGACTGCATTTTTCAGAGAGGTGGCTAGATGCCTGGATGAGGATTGTGCAGTTGACGTAGTCAACACTGACTTAGGAAGGCCTTTAACAATGTGTTTCCCTGCCCAAAAAGATTTTTTATTCAAATTCATTTGAATTCATGTGGGCATCACTGGTTGACCAGTATTTATTTCCCATTCCTAGTAACCATGTGGTCCATGTACTGTAGGTAGACCCACAATGCCCAAAGGAATTCCAGAATTTTGAGCCAGTGATAGTGAAGGAATCGTGATGTATTTTCAAGTTAGGTTAGTCAGTGCCTGAGAGGGGAACTTGCAGAAGATGGTATTTATTGCCCTTGTCCTTCTAGATGGAAATGGTCATGGCTTTGGAAGGTGCTGTCTCAAGATCTTTGGTACAATTCTGCAGTGCATCTTATATACAGCACACACTACTGCTGCTGAATGTCAGTGGTGGAGAGAGTGGATGCTTGAGGTTGTGGTGCCAATCAAGCAGGGCAACTTAGTCCTATATGGTGTCAAGCTTCTTAAGTGTTGTTGGAGCTGCACCCACCCAGGCAAGAGGGACGTACACCATCATACTCCTGACTTTGTGCTTTGTAGATGGTTGACAGACTCTGGGAGTCAGGAGGTGTGTTACACACTGCAGTATTCCTAGCTCTAACCTGCTCTTGCAGCCGCTGTATTTATATGGCAAGCCCAATTCAGTTTCTGATCAACGGTAAGCCCCCAGGATATTGATAGTAGAGAATTCAGTGGTAGTAACATCATTGAATGTCAAGGGGTTGTGGTTAGATTGTCTCTTATTGGCATTTGTGTGGTACAAATGTTGCCTTCCATTGTCAGCCAAAGCCTTGAGACTGTCCATGCCTTGTTCCATTTGAACATTGACTGCTTCAGGATTCAAAGAGTTGCAAAACATTGTGCAATCATCAGCAAACATCCCTATTTCTGAAATTATGGTGGAAGGGGCCTAGGACATTGAGCAAGCAAAGTTGAAATGTGCATGTTTTTTCAAAAACAAAAACAACTTTCAATATATCATGTCCCTAACATAGAAAATCATCTCAAGTTGTTTCAGTTGAGAGTAACTGAGGAACAATTGACACAGAGACAAAGAATAAAAGGTAGAAGGGAGATCAAAAGCTTGCCAAGGAGGTAGATTTTGAAGAAAAGTCATAGGGGATGAAACAGGACAGGAGGAAACATATTTTAAAAATAGACTTGTATTTACATATCACTTTTCATAACATCACGCTATACCAAAGCACTTTACAACCAAAGAAACACATGTAAAGTGTATTAACTGTTATCATGTAGGAACTATGTTGGGCAACTTATACTAAGCAAGCACCTAAAAATAGCGAGATAACGACAAAATAATCAGTTTTAGTGATGTTGACTTTTAGATGGGTTCTAGTCATGCAGCGGTAGTGTCTCTACCTCTGAATTAGGAGGCCCAGGTTCAAATCCCATGTACTCCAGAGTGGGTAATAACATCTCTGAATAGGTTGATTGGAAAATAGCTAGAAAATTATTTCAACTTTGGGTTCGTTAGCTCAGTGCTGGATAACTAGTTAGCAATGAGTGATACCAATGGAGCAGTTTCAATTTCCATACTGGCTGGGGTCATCATGAAGGCCAACTTCGACAAAGTAGAGTCCAAAATGTCCACCTTCTTCCTCAACCGAGGACTCCCCAGTACCATTGTCAACAGGGCCCGCAACCGAGTTCGACCCACCTCCCACACTTCCGCCCTCACCCCGTCTCTCCCCTCCCACAACAGTGATAGGGTTCCCCTTGTCCTTACCTACCACCTCATTAGCATCCACATCCAGAAGTTCATCAGATGCCATTTCTGCCACCTCCAGCAAGATGCCACCACCAGACACACATTCCCCTTCCCTCCCTTGTCCACCTTCTGCAGGGACAGTCTTCCAGCAACTTCTGTTTTTCTTCCTGATTTACAGCATCCGCAGCTCTTTCAGTCTTTGTTTGTGGAGGCCTTGCCTTCTCAACCACACTCCTCATCTGGTGTGGTGACTCACCATCAGTTGTCTCTAATGAAGGAGAATCAAATGACCCTTTGGGACTGTTGCAACTTTCACTTAACACAATGCAGTGTATTAAGGACTCTGGTGGTGCAGGTGGCCTGAGTTCAAGTCTCACCTGCTCCAAAGGTGTATATTAAGATCTCTGAACAAAAGCCTTAATTTAAAAGTTGGAATATTAAAAATGTAACCTCTCTTTGAGTGAGAATAAGAAAGGTATTGTTGTAGGTTGCTAATTGGCACAAATATGCAGGACAAACCTTCCTGCAATTTTTCATTAGTTGCCATTAAGATGAGAACCTGATTCAATGTCACAATAATGGCTGATGTGGAAAATGAAAATGTCAGAATGGTGTAACAGGAATGTGGCCCTGTGACAGAAGTGTTCTGGTACATTTGTGAGGTTCCGATTCCATGCACTGAATCCAAGGATTGCTGAAATGTTAATACTGGATTCAAATCTGTTGTATTTTCCAGCACTGACATCCTTCGTCTCGGGCATAAATATTTTGCTTGCTTCCAAAACAGAGCTATAAAAATGCCAGTGACTTTGCCAAATTATATTTCAGCTTTGCTTTTAACACTCCAATAGCAAATTTGACCTGTGAGGCTACTTATGAAAGAAATAACCATTAATCATCAATTTTTCTCACTTCTTTATAGGAAAACATTAGACTTGAAACTTATAAGACAAACGTTTATTAAATGCAATGTAGGTTATTGCAAAAACAACACTTTGAGAATCTATATGAAGATATGGTATTCATATGGACCTCTAAAGGTAGTAAGCAAAATACCAAATATTTGACTTTGTTAATAAAGTAGAAGCCCACTCAATAAATGGGAGATAACACATGGATACAAAATCCATTGTAATAGTGAAGGTTGATTGGGCCATTTAGTGTCTTTCTCTGTTGTCCTTTTCTATGATACCCTGGGCAGAATTTAATCCAACCTGTGACAAAAGCAAACCTGGAAGCTGGGCCCAAAAAGTTGCGTGGGAGTTCTCATGTCAGTCTTGGGGATAACCTCCCACCGTCAAGCTGCCCACCAGAGGGGTTGATGCACACAACTCATCTGCCCTCACAACTTTCCCTGTGGCTCCTGAAGGCTGCTCAGGAATGCCTGTCAGATTTCATGTCACCTCATAGTGGGATTCACTTGTCCTCAGCTACTCAGTGCCTGATCAAGAGACCTGGGATCAGCAAGGGACAATGCTACTGAAATCTACTCTCTGCCCTCTATGTTTGACCTGCTCCTAACCTCATTCTCCCAAAATCTCCTCCCCATAAACCCCATCCCACTTGATAAACCTGCAACCAGGGATCCAGTGGCAAATCCTGGTGAAGTGCTTACAACATTCCTGGAAAAAGCCACCACTCTTGCCTTTTGCTTGGCTGGAAGCTCTTGGGGTGTGGAATTTCCATCCACGGTGTCCTAAATTCCAGGGAAGGCCTATTGACAGCTGGTTAAATGCCTTACAGGTTCCCACCAGATCTCCAAACAGTGAGTGAGATCCCCATCACCCATACTAAATCACAGCCTATATCATTAACATATATTGTTAAAGAATAAAAATGTCACTAATTGCATTGGACACTGCTATTCTAACTGTTTATGGGTTCCTTTTGCAAAATTACTTGCAAAAGTAAAGGTCTGGTCACTTGTCAAATTATCATGGGTTTATGTCAATTTTGATGAATTTGTGTTCAATGCATACTGATTATGGAGAAGGCAAGGTCAAAAAGTTTATCCAGGCATGAGTTTCCTCATAACACTTTTTATTTCATATTAAGACTACATTATTGAACGACAACTTCATAAACTTCATAAGCTAACATTAGTTCGACTAGTTGTCTCTTTTTAGAGTCATTGAGTCATAGAGTCATATAGCACCGAAATAGACCCTTTGGTCCAACTCATCTGCACCAACCAGACATTCCAATCTGACCTTGTCCCATTTACCAGCATTTGGCCCGTATCCCTGTAAACTCTTCCGACTCATATGCCCATCCAGATGCCTTTTAAATTTTGTAATTGTACCAGCCTCCACCAATTCCTTTGGTAGCTCATTCCATACACGCACCATCCTCTACGTGGAAAAGTTGCCCCTTTAGTCCTTTCTAAATCTTTCCCCTCACCTTAAACCTACACCCTCTAGTTTTGGATTCCGCCACCCTAGGAAAAAGACCTTGGCTATTCATCCTACCCATGCCTCTCAAGATTTTATGAACCTCTATAAGGCCACCCCTCAGCCTACACCAAGGAAAAAAAGCTCCAGCCTATTCAGTCTCTCCCTATAACTCAAATCCTCCAGTCCCAGCAATATTCCATAAATCTTATCTCCTCCCTTTCAAGATTGACATCTTTCCTATAGAAGTGTGACCAGAACTATATATAGTATTCCATAAGAGGCTTCACTGATGTCCTGTGTAGTTGCAATGTGACACCCCAACTGACTTTTCAGGTGCAGTGACCCTTCTTCAGAACTCACTGCACCCAAAACGTTAATTCTGATTTCTCTCCACAGATGCTGCCAGACCTGGAGAGCTTTTCCAGCAATTTCTGTTTTTGTTGTTGTTAATGAGAAGCCTGATCTCAATAACTAGCAAAACTGAAATCTGTATTATAATTATATTCTTTTCCGTTGTTGAATAAGTATCACTTAGAATGACTTTGCACATAAAATCATGTGTAAACATTTTTGCCCTGGAATCAATTCAAAGCAAATTTATTCTTGTAATAGATGCAATTTATGTTCTCTATTCACCCACAGGCAACTGAATTAGCTTTCCATGCTTGGTGGGAATAAACAGGGGAACTGGATTCTGAAAATAGTAGGTATTAGGGAATCCATTCAAAACTAGTATACCACATAGAATCATACAAGCATAGAGTCCCTACGGCATGAAAGCAGGCCATTAGGCCCATCAAGTCCACACCACACCTCCGAAGAGTATCCACTTAGGCATGCCCACCTACCTTATCCCTGTAACTCTGCATTTCCCATGGCTAATCCACATAGCCTGCACATCCCTAGACACTATGGGCAATTTAGCATGGCCATTCTAGATTGTCCAGCAAGAACACAATTGTAAGGATGTTTTCACCAGTCAGTGTGCTTGTGTCCTTTTCCTTAAGTAATGAGAAATCACAAAAGAATTCAAGATGGTTGGTGTTTTGGCTTCTTGTTGGGGTATAAGGGACCTGATCCCTTTTCAATGAATCATTTCAACAAGAATCTTTTATTCACAGACTTTCTATTTACGCAGTTGTATTTCTACATGTAAGAAAAGTATGTCTTCCATGGGATCTTTCTCCAAACTCTCCACAGTCATGCTGACTTATATCTAAGTTTTTTCGTTGCCACTATTTACAACCTTCTCCATTTACCCCAAAATATGAAGTGTTACAGGGTTAATTTCTGAGACGGTTTTACAACCCTACCTGGTCTCCTCTGGATTTGTGTTTGAAGTTGATAGTTACACTGTCCCTTTGCTTGACTTGAAATTCTTAATATTTATAGAGATTTCAATAGGTCTCCTTGCTTCTTCATTGTCAGAGTAGTTTATGTCTATGTTTGTATTTATTTGTTTTGGGTGCCATAGTGGCACAGTGGTTAGCACTGCTGCCTCACAGTGCTAGGGACCTGGACTTGATTCCGGCCATGGGTGACTGTCTGTGTGGAGTCTGCACCTTCTCTCTCTGTCCGCATGGGTTTCCCCAGGGGCTCCGGTTTCCTCACACTGTCCAAAGATGTGCAGGTTAGGTGGATTGGCCATGATAAACTGTCTACACTGTCTAGGGAATGTGTAGCAATGGTAAATGTGAAGTTATAGAGATAGGATAGGGGACTGGGACAGAGTGGGATGCTGTTTGGAGAGTCAATGCAAACTCAATAGGTTGAATGGTCTCTTTTTGCTTTGTAGGGATTGTACGGCTCTTTTCAAGATACTAAGGTTCTTTGATTTTTTTTTTCCTTTGTAATACCTTGTGATGTTTCCACCAAGTATCATCTCAACTGTGCTGTTTTCTCAAAAACAGTTCCTTCTTCTTGTTAGTCTCAGACCCATACTATTTTCTCTTGCTGAAGAATTCATAACTCTCTTGCTCAACGGTAGTGATTGAAATTCCTGATTTGTCTTTATCTTTGGACTTCACCACATTTTCTCACTCTAACATGGTCTTCCGTGGTAATATGAAATTCTAGTTTCTCACACAACATTTTAAGCTGCATTTGCATTCTTCTCCCCATTAACAATTCTGCTATGCACAATTGATTTTGCAGTAGCACTGATCTATTACTCAATAGAACCAACTTCATGTCATAGCTTTCCTGAAGAATTTCATTTATAGTTTGAATTGTGCTCTCTGCTTCACCCTTTGCTTACAAGTAGTGAGGTAAACTCTCTACATGAAAGAATCAAAGTCAAAAGCAAATCCACTCAATTGTGCCAAGGTAATGAAAAGTGCTGGAAAAATGGGATTTGAATAGTTAGAAGGTTGTTTTTGACTGGCGCATATGTGGTGTAGATCATTATGGCTGTATATGCAACTTTGTCAGTGAGACTGCTCACCAAATAGATCTGTTTTAATGATTTTACCACTGATTCCGTTGTGATACTTTGCAAATTATTTACTTCTATTCACCTTGAGTAAAGTATATTTTCCCTTTAAACTCAAATGAGTCTACTCTAATTCTGTTAATTCTGCTTCTCTCTTCACAAATGATGCCTCACCCAATAAGCATTGTCTGTTTTCTTACCACTGTTTGCCACAATGCACTTGTGTCTGGATTTGAAATCTTTAACAAGTACTCCTCCAATACAGTGGAAATTCTCATGATGTATACATCCCCCATAAAGGCCCAATCCTTTAATTTATCAACATCAGTTTTCAATTTGCAGATGTGCATCAATTCAAGTTTACATTTTCATTCAAATAGTTTATACACAACACCTCATGCCACACATTATGTTCCTTGGACAACATTTTAAAGATTGTCAAGAATTTAACATTTTTTGCTTACAGAAATTTAGGGTGAGGCACAGCTTGTCAAACACGATATTATCAGGTATATTAGACAAAGAACTACGATGTTTGAAGTGTCTTGTCTTTCTGTACACCTTTCACATGCAATACATGTCCTTATTCTGTACTTACAACCTAAACCTATTTCATTTATTTTCCAATCCCTCTGACCATTTTCACATTGATGCTTCAAACATCTCTTCACAACAAAAGCATATCCAGTTTTGGCACTGTCTCTTCATGGTTCAGTCTGAATCCCACAATTATTTCGGCCAGGGCTTTCACATTCCACTCTAAAGCATTAAAATTCCTTTAACGTTTAAGGTTTTAGCAAAGATCTGTAGCTCGGGTTGTGGGTGAGGTTGTTGACTTGCTTGCTGACCTGGCTCATTCAGACATTTCATCACCATGCTAAGTAACATCATCGGTGAGGCTGCCAATGCAGTGATGTTGTTCTACTCCACTTGGAATTTAAACTGTCCAGTCTGTTATGGTGAGTTGTGTCATTTCCTGCTTTGTTTTGTATGGGTTTGTACATGAGGTCTAATTCTATATGTTTGTTGATTGCATTATGAGTTGAGAACCATGCCACTAGGAATTCCCATGCATCTCTATGTTTGGCTTGGGCTACTATGGTTACATTGTCCCAGTTAAACTGATGGCCTTCATTGTCCGAGTGTACTGGTATTAACGACGAACCTTCCTTAATATCCCTTTTACCACAATCAATATTCCTTCTTGTGTACTTTGTCCCACATGGTGGTACTGTTAGGAGCCCTGTAAACTGCTCCCACTGATGACTTATTTCGCCTACTATTCTTTATCTCCAATCAAACTGATTTTACATCCTGATCTCCTGAATCAGGTCATCTCTTAACAATTTAATCCTTGATTATAGGGCTGCCCCCATACCTTTACTAGCTTCTTATTTCTCTTGAATATCATATACCTCTAAATATCCAGAACCTAATCCTTGCCATCCTGAAGCTAGGCTTTCTTCATCATGATCAGATTGTATTTATTTACTTTTAATGAGTGAAGGATGGATCACTGATAAATAGAAGAGTCACTTGTCTTGGTTTACAAAATGGTTCATTGCATGATAGTAATAATTACAACTTACATTACTAGTCAGGCATAAATACTAAGCATTCTTGAGAGCTGTACAAGATACATTTGTTCCCTATGAAGGCTAATGTAGAAAGCCTTGTCTCCACCCAAAGACAGTGTGACATTATCAGACTGGGTCAAGCTAATGGAACTTCAACATTAACTCTTTCAAAACCATTACTTACGCAACATTTCAACTTGCAAGTTTCCTTTTCCACCGTAGTAATCCATACAATCACATGAATAATAACATTTCCTTTACCACAGCCCATTGTCCACCAAGTCTCTGACTTAACATATGCAAGTGATCTGGATATTTTACACTTTCCCAGAACACACTTCCTTCAGACTTGAAAGATTGACAGGTTTTCTTTTGAGGACTGTTGACCTTGGTCCTGATCTATAGATCATGTCTCTACTGGAGAATCTTTTATCTCTTGAATAACCTTTGTGAAGGATATCATTCCTGTGGACCAAGTAATTGGTTCACTATCTTATTTGGAGGATACGTAATCTTCGGAGTTTCATTCACAGAGGAAGTCCTTTCTATTAACTTAGGTAATTGTCCCACCATGTCATCTGTGGAAACTTTAACAGGGTTTTCACACCTTTTTTTAAGCAAATAATCAAAATGGTGATTTCCTGCAATTTACAAGGTGCGTCCTACTTCCTCCACCTAGGGTGGAGTTTTTCAACTTCTTCCAAGGAAAATGGAAGCTTTTGAACTTTTATGGTCTAAAATATCATCTTTCTTTTATACAAATTTTTATCTAAAGTTATTTGAGGATGGCCTTTATAAATAATTTCCCTTGGAAACTGCAAATTAATCACACTCCTTTGCTTTCCCTTTCTGGTTTTTGTTCCATTTTTGTTTACTTTTTTTTTCTTCATGGCAGCATTTATTGCCCATCTCTAGTTGCCCTTGAGAAAAGTTCCCTGACCTTTCCCTTAGACATCTCTAATTTTACTCCTGGACCTTTCTCTTCTTTCCTACACAGCCCATTCACTAAGGTCCCTTTGTCTAAGTGGGGCTGACTTCCTCTCTTTGACTTGTCCACACTCTTTTGTACCTCTTGAGAGATTCTTGATGAATATGTCTTTGGAGTATTGAGCTTGTTCTGTCTCCACGTCTGCTGCCATCTCTCTCTGTCGTTAACTCAGTTTCAGCTGCTGAATGACAGTCTATGTCTTATTAAAGCAGCGTTGTTGTAAAGAAGTAAATTCACTGGTCATCAAAAGCTCTTTATTCTGCCTTTGACTAGTCACTACTTCGTATAATCTGTTACATCAACATATATTCTGATGCACCTATTGGATTTGGGTCGAGCATCCATGACTGAATGCCATTTGATTGGTTTGGCCACCAGGGAAATGATACCTAATTCTAGTCATTTTCTCAAGCTTAGATGTGGAATCTTCCTGGGTGTGTGCAAACATTATGGTTTAATATTCTGCTTTAACATGATGCCGTAATCAATACCGAGTTTGCAAAATCCTGTGAACAATTTAGGGTATCCCTCTCAAATAAACTTTCACTCTTGTGCAGTTTCAGTCATAGAGATATACAGCACGGAAACAGACCCTTTGGTCCAAATCATCCATGCCGAACAGATGTCCTAAATAAATCGTCCCATTTTCCAGCACTTGGCCCATATGCCTCTAAACCCTTCCTATTCATATACTGATGCCTTTTAAATGTTGTAATTGTACCAACCTCCACCACTTCCTGTAGCAGCTCATTCCATACTCGCATCACCCTCTGCATGAAAAGGTTGTCTTTTAGATCCTTTTTAAATCTTTCCCCTTTCACCTTAAACCTGTGCCTTCTAGTTTTGGATACCCCCAGCCTGGGCAAAACACCTTGTCTATTTACTCTATCCATGACCCTCATGATTTTATAAACCTCTATTAGGTCACCCTTCAGCGTCCGAAGTTCCAGGGAAATTGGTCCCAGTCTATTCAGCCTCTCCCAATGGCTCAAACCCTCCAACCCTGACAACAGCCTTGTGAATCTTTTCTGAAACCTTTCTAGTTTCACAAGATCGTTCCTATAGCAGGAAAACCAGAACTGCATGCAGTATTCCAATAGTGTCCAAACCAATGTCCTATACAGCTGCAATGTAACCTCCCAACTCCTACACTCAATGCACTGACTAATAAAGGCAAGCGTACCAAATACCTTCTTCACTACCCTGTCTACGTGGGACTCCACTTTCAAGGAGCTATGAATCTGCACTCCAAGGTCATTTTGTTCAGCAACACTCCCCAGGACCTTAACTTTGCCCTAATTTGCCTTTCCAAAGTGCATCACCTTATATTTATCTAAATTAAACTCCACCTGCCCCTCCTCAGCCCATTGACCCATCTGCTCAAGATCCCATTGTACTCTGAGGTAACATTTGTCGCTGTCCACTGCACCTCCAATTTTAGTGTCATCTGCAAACTTACTAACCGTGCCTCCTATGATCACATCCAAATCATTTACATAGTCCTTTGACTTTTTAAATAATCCCCAAGTATCTAATATTTTATCAGGTGAATGCAATAATACTTTATTGTTATTTCTCTAAAGTTGTTTTAAATTTGTAGCACCTCAACGCTGTTTACAATCTTTAGATTTTTATTCTTGCACTGAATGAAAGCTGTTTAAATTCTGTTGATTTACAATTTCTTCAAGCTTTTAAATTCTGTATTCAGACTTCTAAACTATTATGGTAATATGGTATTCCTTTTGTGTGCAAACGTTTAAATTCTGTTTCATGGCAATACTATATGATATTCTTCCAATACAGCTTACATGTTGTTAACCTGCAAAACTGTACTACGTTACTTATCTCAAGCTTCAAATTGTGTTGAGTGGCAACACTGTATACCTCTGCATTGTTTACTCAGTGCAGAAAGCAGGATAGGGTGTGTCATTACCCCAGGCAACGTGAGTTTGATTTAGTAAATTTCCACTAAATGTTAGTTTGTACCTATCTTAAAGTGCCCCATCAGGGACTGTTTATCCCTTGTTTTGAGTTTGGAAAAGTAGAAGGGAGGATTGGTGGCAGTGCACTATCCCAACCACTGCCAAGGGTTGGTATCCAGAGCCCAACACATGATGCTCAGGCACTGGACACAGTTGCTGAAATACTTTAAGATACAGCTTTCCAAAATAGGTGTTAGAACACCGAGTCGGGGTGCAAGCTGAAATCTTGGGGCCCTGAACTGTGAGGCAACAATAAATACTATGGAGTGCTAACTTGTTACTTTTAAACTTCATTCATGTGACGTGGATGTTGTAGGCTGGACCAGCATCTGCCCTTGAGAAGACAATGGTGAGCTGCCTTCTTGAACTGCAGCATGGTGGATCAGTGGTTACCACTGTTTCCTCACAGCAGCAGGGACCTTGGTATGATTCCAACCTTGGATGACTCTCTGTGCGGAGTTTGCACGCTCTCCCTGAGTCTCCATGGATCTCCAGTTTCCTCCCATGGTCCAAAAATACGCAGTTTAGGTGGATTGGCCAAGTGAAATTGCCCTGTAGTGTCCAGGGTTGTGTAAGCTTAGTGGGTTAGCCATGGTTATGTGGGGGATTACAGGGATTGGAAGGGATGCTCCTTGGAGGGTAGGTGCAGACTTGATGGGCTGAACGGTCTCTGTCTGCACTGTAGGGATTCTATGTGTTACAGGTAAACCCACAATGCCATAAGAGAGAAAATTGCAGAATTTTGATCCAACAACACTAAGGACATGGTTAAAAACCGTATATCTACAGCCCTTGACCTTCTAGAAGGTAGTGGTCATGGGTTTGGAAGGTGCTGTCTCAGGAATCTTGGTAAATTTCTGCATTGCATCTTGTAGATGGTAAATACTACTGCTGCTAAGTGTCAGTGGTAGAGGGATGAATGTTTTGTAGATGTGCCAATCAAGTGGATTGCTTTGTCCTGGATTGACCAGAACCATCTTCTTTTGTGCCAGGTATGATTCTAACCAGTGGAGAGTTTTCCCACGGACTCTCGTTTTGCTCCTCAGTTTTGCACCTAGCTCCTTAATGTCACACTTGGTCAAATGTGGCCTTGATGCCAAGGAAAGTCATTCTCACCTTTTCCTCTGGAATTCATCTCTTTTGTCCATGTTTGTATCAAGGTGATAATGAAGTCAGGAGCTGAGTGGCCCTGGTCGAACCCAAACTGGGAATCAGTAAGCAGATTATTGCAAAGCAGACATTGAGTGCTACTTGATCGCACTGTTAATGACACCTTCCATCAGCTTCTTTCAATATAATAGCATTGCTTCACCCCTAACAAACTCCTGCTGAGTCTGAGGGCATCAATGGTAGAAGATAAATAAGAAGATCACTTGTCTTATGTAACTAGATGCAGTTTATTGCATGAGAGCAATAGATGTAATTAACATCAAGTAGTTAGACACAGTTACGACTATCAGTACAAGGTATGTCATGTTTGCCTCCATTGGGAACTTGTGCGAGACTAACTGATTCTCCACTCAAAGACGGCATTAGATCTTCGAAATGGTGGGGTTGATGTAATATCAGCATTAACTCTTTGGGAAACATTCTCTTAACAGCTCTCTGCCCCTCCACCTTACTTAACATCAGCGCACATATGTAAAACTGCAGCCTTTCCTGTATGGAATGAGCCTCCCCCACATGAAAATTTATCACAGGACCATAAATACATATCAAATACAGTTTGATGTCAAAATCAAAGATTCATTGTAGGAACTCCTAGATATCTAATTTTCTTCGAAATGAATTT
Source organism: Ginglymostoma cirratum (assembly GCA_024137785.1). Lineage (NCBI taxonomy): Eukaryota > Metazoa > Chordata > Chondrichthyes > Orectolobiformes > Ginglymostomatidae > Ginglymostoma > Ginglymostoma cirratum. Next base: position 4,649,394 of record JAHRHZ010000061.1, on the reverse strand, counting down.
GCTACAATTTTGCTTGTTTTGCAAAATGTTGAGCTCGCAATATCAAACAATTTAGAATGAAAACCTAGGTAAAGTCTCCTGATTATCCTGCACAAACCTGTGCCCATGTTCTAAATCCGTAGACAGTGGTCCTGGTCAGTGTCACCAGGGATAACAGGCAGGGCTAATGACCAATGGATCCCACTCCTTCTACAGTTTAAGATGGTGCAAATAATATTTTGACTGGCCGACAACATTCTTTTCAGTGATCAGGTTTCCAGTCCTGATTTTCATATTCTTTTCATGCTGACAGAGAACTACTTACAGGTGACAATCACCATGCAGGGATGTATTTGCCTCCTGTCAAGGTAAACCAAGATTCCTGTGGCAGTCTACAGCAGCTTTTCCAACAAGGGTGGAAACATGAAATGACACCACATCCTGTAGAAAGCTGGCTAACACTCCACCTACTGGATGAATAGTTAATGCATCTCTTGACTAATCTAGTTATGCTACAAATTTATATCATCTACATTAAGAACACGGGAAATTTTGAGGAAATAAGGAAACTTTTCTTAGCTAGTATGTCCCCATTTTGTCATACGTTTACTTGGGCAACTACTTAGAGAGGGGTAAAAGTTACACAAAAAGAAGACATTTGCAGGGCTAGGGCAATGCAGCAGGGCAATGGGACCAGGTCAAAGAGCTAGAAGAGTCAGAATGGGTTAAACAATCTCTTCCTGCAACAGACGATCTATGCCAATAAAAAAAACCAACAAACACTGGCTTATAACATCAAAGCCTTACACAGGCCCTGCTGACAAGCTCTGCATTTGTTGCCTATCCCGAGGTGGTAGTGAGCAACATTACTTGATCGTAAGGCTATTGAAAAATGTGGAAGCATGCAGCTAGATTTTATGGACTGCTATGGTCATCTCTGACAACTCCTCTCACCCTGCAGGAGTTCCCACCTTAGTCAGCCTCTGGTCAATCAGATGGCTGGGAGCTCAGCCCCAGCAGCTACACCAGAAATGAAGGCCACTCCCGACTCTGCAAATTCCACAGTAAGTCAGGTGTCTGACTTCTGCTCTAGGGTGGGTAGCAGAATAGCCACGTTCAAGAGGCAGGAGAAGTGTCAAATAGGGGAACAAGGGATGACCTGCCAAATGCAAGTAAAACATTAGAAGCAGTGGCATAATACCCTGAATTGGCCATGATTGGCAACTTATGGGCCTCAAAGGGACCAAGGATATGCAGATGGTCTGGTTGAAAATTTGCCCATTCCCTCCAGCCCAGTAAACTTTCAGACAGATAGGCAGCAGGTGGGAAGTCAATGGGAAGGTCAAGTGGCAGATTTTACACACACTTTACTTCTCTTGTGGTAAAGTGCTAGTGTCCCTACCTCTAAACCAGAAGACATGGATTCAAGTCTCACCTGCTCTGGTGGTGTGGACTAACATCTCTAAACAGGTTGATTAGAACATATTTGCAATCCTTTCTTCCCTGCCTCCTCACCACCTACGTTCAGCGATCATCCCACACCTCCTACTTTCACACAGTTATTGGTGGCACTCTTAGTATCCTCTAAGTTAATTGCAGAATCATACAGTAGATAATAAGGCTATTCGCACCAATGTGCGATAGGGTTAGGGTTATGTGCCTGTGTCAGCCCTCTGAAAGCAATACCCAATTAGCCCCATACCTCTGCTACTTCCTCACAACCCTGCAAATCTATCCATTTCAGGTGTATGTCCTTCTTGAAAGTTATTGTTGAATGCTGACACTACCCATCCATTGTTGGCATTTTCATTTCTGGTTGAGAAGGAGGAACCCTCATGGTTATCTCAGGAATTGAACCTTTGCTGTTGGCATTACCCTACAATGCAAACCAACCATTCGAGCTGACCGACCCTCATGATTACATTAATGGTAAATGAGTTTTTGCACTGTCTGAGAGTGATGAACTCATAAATCTTTTTAAAATTTGTTGATTTTGCTGTTTCTTTCTTTTATTTTTGGTGAATTTTACACTGGCCTATTTAACAGGCATTAGTATCAGGGAATTAAAGACTTTCATCTCTTTCAATCTCTCTGTAAAGCAGTCCTGGTCTCTCTCAAATTGATTAGATGCAAAACAGCATTGCCCCCATACACTGCTTCAACAGTATGTTTCATCCTAAACCTCAGAAAAGTATCCCATATTGCACTATTTTTCCATTTCCCCACCAGTTAGTTTGTGGCCTCTTTGACTGAAACTATTAAGTTGGTGCCAAATTAAGAGCAGTATTTGCTTTGGGATCAGATCGTTGTCAACTGGTGATCATGTGATTTATGTTAAAACTATCATAGCTTCACATAAAGCGTCTGATGGTAATACTGCGCAGCAACTTTACATTTGTGAAAACGTTTGTACTGTTTTAAGAAAATAACGTATAGTTTAATACTGTCTGGAGCCAAATTAAATCTGTTTTCTCACTGGAACTTGTCAAAATAACTTGATGTTACAAGGCAAATGATCTCATTAATGATAATCTTAAAGGTCCTCACTACAACAGTTTCCATAGAGACATGGCAGCTGCAAAACAATTGCTGAAGTAATGTGCAGAACATTAGTTCTCTCAGTGATTCAGTTGACATTGTACTCCTTTAGAACTGACTATATAATCCATCACTCTTATCCTAAGCGTATACTCAACTGCAGAAGGACATTTACTGAAAACTAACTACATGTGTTTAAACTGTTAAGTTATTCTTTGCTATAAATGCATTGCAGTTTGAACTCAACTTGATTTTACCCAAGTGATGGTGTTACTATTTATTTAACCTCCATTAGTTGTACAGCACACTGTTCAAGTAAGTCAAAATCCATGCAATATTTGTGCAAAATAAAACACCGCAGAAATAAATCATAAAATGGATGAAGAAGGTTCTTGCTAAGAATTTGTGGCTCAGGTTGTGGATGAGGTTGTTGGCTTGTTCACTGAGCTGGTTGGATATCGTACAAACATTTCATCACCATGCAAGGTAACATCATCAGTGCAGCCTCCGATGAAGCCAAGTTGTTCTACTTCACTTGGAATTTATATGATCTGGTCTGTTAAATTGTGTTGTGTTATTTCCGGCTCCGTTCTGCATAGGTTTGTAAATGGGGTCTAATTCCACATGTTTGTTGATTGCTTTACGGCTTGAAAACCAGGCCTCTAGGAATTCCCATGTATATCTGTGCTTGGTTTGAGCTAGGATGGTCACTTTGTCCCAGTTAAATTGATGGCCTTCATTGTCCAAGTGTACTGAAATGAGTCTGTACGATAACGAACCAGCTCAGCCAGCAAGCCAACAACCTCATGGATGAAGAAGCTGGTTCTCTGTAAGGCATTTCTTTTTAAGGTTAAGAAGCCTGGACCTATCTTATAACTTCTGCTTTTGATGACAAAGATTAGCCTCATGTCTCACCTCAGCACAGTCTCTGGCATGTGGAATTAAGTTGACCCTCACATCCCAAAGATCGGAACATAGACAGGTTATGTCCTGCTCAGAACATTACATAACCTCAGCATTAATTTGGAGATTTGAATTTAACTGCTTTACGAATATGAAGGAAATTTTCCATTTCCTCGAAAGTGACAGCAGTGGTGTGAAAGCTGAGAACATACCACAAAAATGGAAAAAACAAATTCTGTGTCAGTTCGCAATTTTCCCCTCAGGGTTTAAATGACAAGCTCTGAATCTCACTGATGAGCTGCCACTACTTTATTTCCATACATTTGCATCTCATTATTTGTTAATCTTGTCTCATTTCTACGCAGCTCACAAATCTGGTCTGCTTTATGAGAAACTAGACAATGTAAATTCATGAAAGTCGATCTGGTTACCTGGCTGAGCACAGCTCACCTTTTTTTCACTGATCCTTTGCATAATTGCACCTTCACCACCATTCTCCTGCATCCTCTTCCATTCTCCATCCACAAAACAAGGCATCGCCAAATCACCAGCCTCACTGCATCATTATAACTGCTTTCCGATGATAACCCCACTTCAGCATTTCAGGATTTCACTTTGGAGTGCAGGAGCACTTGTGATTTGCATGCTTTTGCCATGTTGCTTTGTGCTCAGGGATATATCTCATGCATTTATGCAGGATGCATCTTTTGTGTCTTTTGCATTTGTATAGAAGCTGTCAGCCTAGGTAGCAGCACTGTTTTTTTAGCACAAAGGGAGTGGTAGGCAGCTTGTCACAGTTCAGAGCACTGAACAGTCAAGAGGTGGACAGGTTGAGATTGTAGACATGCTCGCTGAACCAGTGGGTATGGTTGCAGAGATAAAAGGTACTGCAGATGCTGCAGAATCCGAGATAACAAGGTGTGGGGCTGGATGAACACAGCAGGCCAAGCAGCATCATAGGAGCAGGAAAGCTTGACGTTTCGGGCCTAGACCCTTCATCAGAAATCAAATGCTTTGTCACCCTGCTAGGTAACATCATCAGTGCGCCTCCAGTGAAGTGTCAGTGTTCTGTCCCACTTGTTATTTATATGCCTCAGTTTGCTGAAGTGGTTGGTACTACTTCCAGTTTTATTTCTCAGTGGTTTGTACACAGGGTCGAATCTAATGTGTATGAGGATAGAGTTCCAGTTGGAATACCTGGCCTGTCTCTATTTGGCTTGTGCAATTACGGATGTGTTGTCCACCATGATACATGATCAATTCTCACTTGTCTCACTACACACAGACAATGAGGGACACAAATTCAACTGGGACAACACATCTATAATCGCACAAGCCAAACAGAGACAGGCCAGGGAATTCCTGGAAGCCTGGCATTCCAACCAGAACTCCGTCAACAAACACATTGAATACAAAGCACTGTATGTCACACCTACAGCCAATAGGTTGCGCAGCAACAGTCTGCATGTGCTTCCAGTTGTCAATATCTGAAAGTCAAAGGGGACAAGCCCCCAGTGGGTTCGAAGGGGATTATGGTTAGCCAGGGACACCACCATCACACTCAGTCAGGAGGCTCATCTGATTCTAGTCGAGGGGCTGGTCTCATTCTTCCTGCAGTGGGACAAAGGGAGGAAAGTGTATGGAAGAGCAGTCGGTGGTGACACATGAGCAAGTGAAACCAGATGTTCCCAGTGACTGAGTAGGAAGAGCAGAGTAAAAACCAAAAGAACTGTGGATGCTCTAAATCAGGAACAAAAAAAAAGTTGCTGGAAAAGCTCAGCAGGTCTGGCAGCATCTGTGATGGAAAAAACAGAGTTAACGTTTTGGAACTGTTCTGAGGAAGGGTCACTGGGCCTGATTTTTCCAAAACGTTAACTCTGTTTTTTCCATCACAGATGCTGCCAGACCTGCTGAGCTTTTCCAGCAGGAAGAGCAGAGGGCAGGAAGGGTTTGGGAGGATAAAGTGAATATCAATGTGGTAATGTGATGATGGGACATGATCCATGGACTAATGAGTGCTGTAGTCCATGAACCTTGGTGAGATGAGTGTACAGCAGCAGATTTAGAATGAGTGGTGGCCCCATGAGTATGAGGCAGCGGAGAACAGAAGATCATTAACCTTCTCTCTGAACTATTTTGTGTTGCATTTCAACTGCGTCAAGCTGGCTGAAATCTGCTGGTGTAGACTTCTTCTTTAGTGGTCTACAGGATGAGGCATCACCCTCCTCTCTGCTACTCCATCCACCAGCACTCCAAGTCCCTATGGGCAAATTGAGGAGCTAACTTATCTTCCTGTGCAATTTCCTTTGGGATATTAATGCAGGATAACAGTGTGAATGCAGTTTCTGGCATGCAGTGCCCAATATGCTGTGGAGCTGGGTTTAAATATGGTGCTGGCAGCATGAATGTCATAAAGTCCCAGCAGTGGTATCCCCTTCAGACCAATGATTCCATGAGCAAAAACAGAAGTTGCTGGAAAAGATCAGCAGGTCTGGCAGCATCTGAAAAGAAAAATCAGAGTTAACGTTTCAGGTCTGGTAACCCTTCTTCAGAAAATCAGATCCAGCAACTTCTGGTTTTGTTCCTGATTTACAGCATCTGCTGTTCTTTTGGTTTTTACAACGATTCCATGAGACCAGAGAGAGCCATCGCACAATTAATGAGCTGAAGAGCAGCAGCTTGCACAAGAAAAATCAGCTTGGGCCATGGCACACTGCCCACACTGCCAAAAAAAGGGAAAAGTCAAACCATAATATCAAATCCTATTCTGTTTTGTTTATTCTAGTAGATCTGAACTGCTGTTAGCTTAAATAATGACTGCTATGAGATAATGTGATAAACCGTGAACCTAAATTACCCTTTCTGACCCAAAATAGCTTATACTAAACAAATGGAAGGCTTTTTGCACTTTATAATTCTTTTTGAAGCCAATGAAATAATAGTTTAATTTATATGAAAAGATTACACTCAGAATTTGCTTCATTGTGCCCTTGGAACAAAAGTATTTTCCAAAAACTTTCCATTCTGAACATCCTTTTCAATGATGACATCCTGTTCATTGTGTTGTTAGTGAAAATGAGTCTCTGTTCTGTTCCCCAGGGGACAATTGCACAGATGACTACTTCCAGCTGACAATAGTTAGCAAACAATAGCAAAACATCTTGGTCACTACAATGGTTAGTATCCCCACCTGTCAATTCCCTGACAGATTATGTGCTTAATCTGAGCTGGGCAGTGCACAAGTAAAGGTGAATTCTTTGGGGATTCTCTCGTGGCGAAGCAATAATATCCCTACCCCTTGGACTGGGGTAAACCTGGGTTCAAATCTCACTGGCTCTAGAGGTGTGTAATAACATCTTCAAACAAGTTGATTAGAAAACTAGGTTAAAGAAAAAAAATTCTCACATGTCACTGGCCACACTCAAACTCTGATTCAACTTGTCTGCAACAAAATTATAAGTTTATTTCTCTTCACCTTCTCATCTTCTCTGCCCAAGGACAAGTCCAATCTAGAGTGTGCAAACTCCACAGGTGAGGCAAGGAGGTAAGTTCCAAATGCATCCCAGCCAGAAAAGGGGTCATTGCCCATGCTGTTGACATCAATCCGATCCATATTAGGCAAAAGCCAAATGCCCACTTTCTCTCCCTGCAAGCGGTCTGAGCTGTAGTGGGAATAATAACTTCCCCTGTATGCAATAGCCTGGATCTAAGAACAGGATATCACAGACTCCAACTTCTTTCCTTCATATGGCTGACCATGAAGCTCTCCTATTCTCTGCCCATCATTGGTGCATGTTGAAAGAATATACAAGTTCTCATTCAATCTATTTAGTCACATTACTTATGTCCCTTAACCATGAGTTCCTCTAATGGGGTTGAGCTTGGAACTTCTTACTCAGAAGCAGGGAAATGACTGACTGTGCCACAAGGCCTCTATATTTACCTATAGCTACTCTGAGTAGTTTCATTTATTTGAGCACCGTTTCCATTTCTGATACTACTCAATGCAACTGACTCCTACAGTAAAAGTCGATGATGCATTCTGGTACAGTATTAACTCTAGTAGGAATATACTCAAATAATACTCATTTATCAGCATGCATTACAAATAAGATGGACCACCTGGCATTGACTTAGGCACTGGGAATGATAATGGCAAACTCAGCTTTGTCAACACTGTAATATCGTCCTTACCAATGCCCTGGGGCCCAGTGCCAAAATTGCAAGAGCTGACTCACAGACTAGTTAAGCAACAGTCTGACATACTCATATTCACAGAATTATACCTAACACACAACATGCCAGATAACACCATCATCCTTGGATATGTACTGTCCCTCCCGTAGATGTAGCAGTACAGTGGTATATTGTCAGGAGGGAGTTGCCCCCAGAGTCCTCAACAACGGCTCAGAACCCCTTGAAGTCTCTTGGCATCAGACAGAACAGAGGCAAGCAATCATCCTGCTGATTACCATGTACCACCCATTCCAACATGTTCCTAAGCCAAACCCATTCCCTTGGGTTATGAATCAATATTTTTCCATGTTGAACACAACTAGAAGGAAGTACTGACAGCAGCAAGAGCACAGAATGTACTCTGGGTGGAGGATTTCAATATCTATCAACCCATGGCAGCACTGATACTGATTGGGCTGGTTGAGTCCTAACTGTAATAGCTGCTTGACCGGGTCTGCTGCAAGCGATTAAAGAACCAGTAAAGAGGGAACAACGTGTTTGACCTTGACCTCCTACAGAAGCATCCGGCCACAACATATGGGTAAGATTGACCGCTGAACAGTGTTGTAGAGATGAAATCCAGTATTCACACTGAAGATACCGTCCATTGTGCAGTGCGGCACTACTACTGTGTGAAATGGAATAGGCTTCAAACAGATCTAGGAACTCAAGACTGGGCATTCAATGAAGCACTGTGAGCCATCAGCAGCAGCAGAATTATGTTCAAACAAAATCTGCAGCCTCATGGCCTAGCACAATCCTCAGTCTACCATTACCATTAAACTAGAGGGTCAACCCTGGTTCAATGAAGAGGGCACGGCAGGAGCAGCTCACTTAAAAATGAGGTGTCAAGCTGGTGAAGCTACAAAACAGGACAAACAGGAAGTAATGAACAGGGCTAGGTGTTTCCATAAGCAAACAATCAAACCTAAACTCTGCCCTGTTACATTCAGTCATGAATTGTCGTGGATAATTAAAACAGCCTGCTGGGGGGATGAAGCTGTAGAAATACACCCACCCTCAATGATGGAAGAGCCCAGTACATCAGTGAAAAACATTTGAGACAACCTTCGGCCAGAAGTGCTGTGTGGATGACTCATCTCAGCCTCCTACAGAGGTCCCCAGCATGACAGATGCGTCTTCAGATAGGCTGTGCTCTTCCAGCTCCACACTTATTGACCCCAGTCTTCAGTTAATTTGATTCACTCCACATGACATCAAGAAATGGCTAGAGTCAGTAGATTCTGCAAAGGCTCTGGACCCCAACAACATTCCAGAAATAGTGCTGAAGACTTGTGCTCCACAATTGCCATGCCCCTTCCAAGCTGTTCCAGTACAGCTACCACTCGACAAAGTTGAAAGTAACATAAAAACAGGACAAATCTAACCCAGCAAATGACTGCATGATCAGTCTACTCCTAATCATCAGTAAAGTACAGGAAGGTATCATCAACAGTGCTATCAAACATCACTTGCTTAGCAATAACAAGCTGACTGAAGCTCCGTTTAAGTTCCAAAGATAGCCCTACCCGACCCTCAATGATTGGGGAGCCTACTACATCAGTGCAAAAGGGAAGGCTGAAGCATTTGCAACAATTATCAGCCAGAAGTGCCAGGACCACTCCTGACATCATTACAACTTTAGTTCAAATACTGACAAAGCTGCAGAATTCCATGGGTAGATCAGAGTGACCGTCCTCAACATCATGCTGCATTTGACTGTATGTGACATCAAGGAGATCTGCAAAAGTAGAGTCAATGAGAAATGGTGGAAAGCCCTCCATTGGTTGGAGTCATACTTGGTACATTTAAGAATTGTTTATGTGACTACTTGAAGACCCATAGCATAGGGCCATGGGCCAAGTGCTGGGAAATGAAATTAGAGAAGTAGGTGCTTGGTAACTGTACAGATTCAATGGGCTGAAGGGTCTCTTTCCATGTTGTTATACTTAATGGCTATGTGATTGTTGCAAATCAGGCATCCGAAGAACTCTGTAGGAGTTCCTCAGGGTAGTGTCCGAGGCAATATCTTCTTCAGCTGCTTTGTCAATGACTTTTGGTCTATCGTAAGGTCAGAAATAGGGGTATTGCCAATGGTTACACAATGTTCAGCATCACTAGTGACTTCTCAAATACTATTACTGTCTACGTCCAAGTGCAGCAAGACTTGGACAATGTCTAGGCTTGGGCTGAAAAGTGACAAGTAGCATTTAAACCATACAAATGCCAGGCAATAACCATCTCCAACAAGAGAGAATTGAACCATTAGCCTTTAGGATTCAGTGGTATTATCATCAATGAATCCTCCACTATCAACACCCTGGGGTTACCATTGACCAGAAACTCAACTGGATTCAGCACATAATCAAGGTAGCTATAGTAGCAGCTCACAGGCTAGGAATACTGCAGCAAATAACTCACCTCCTGACTCCCCAAAGTCTGGCCATAATCTACAAGGCAGAAATCAAGAGTGTGATGGAATCCTCCCCACTTGCCTAGACAAATGCAGCTCCAACAACATTCAAGAAGTTGAACAAAGCACCCTGCTTGATTGGCACTAGATCCAGAAAAGTTCACCCTCTCCACAGCTGAGACTCAGTGGCAGTTGTGAAACACCTACATCATGCAATGCGAAAATTCACCAAGGTTCCTTAGGTAGCCACTTTCAAGCTGATGAAAGCTTCCATCCAAAAGACGAGGGCAACAGATCCTATGGGATAATTACAATCTGCAAGTTTCTGTCCAAACCACTCACCGTCCTGACTTGGAAATACACCATTGGTCCTACAGAATCATTGGATGAATATCCTGAAACTCATTCCATAACTGCATTGCAGGATGCCTACTAGGCTGCAGCTATTCAAGAAGACTGGTCAACAATACTTTTTCATGAACAACTAGGGATGTGTGATAAATGTTAGCCCAGCCAGCAATGCCTCATCCTATGAATGAATTTTTTTTTAATTATAAATTTGAATGAATAAAAACACATAAACATCAATCTGTGAGTAATTTCTTTAAATGTTCTTATTTTCTCGATGCAGTTATCAAACAGCACAATTGCTAGCACATTACAGGTCAATGATGGCATTGGTAAACTACAAGGTTATAGATGATACCTTTGCATACTTATCTCTGTGAAGCATCCATACATTAGCATACATACATAACTCAGAGTGATTTCAAATGTCTTATGTCAATTTGATAAGTACTCCTTTTATATATCACCATAGTAAAGGTTTGCAGATGTCACTAGTAGCCATGTAAAGCAACACTTTGGAAATAACGGATTTAATACCTATTCTAGGTAGAAGCCAGTTTCAAGCAAGCACTATAGCAATCAGGGTTTTTTTTTAAATTCATTCACAGGATGTGGACATCACTGGTTAGGCCAGCATTTATTGCCATCCCTAATTATCTAGAGGGCAGTTGAGAGTTTTGAATTATGCATAGGCCAGATCAGGTAAAGATGGCAGATTTCCTTTCCTAAGACGGATGTTAGTGAACTGGGTGGGATTTTCCTGACAATCAACACAGTCATCATTAGATTCTGTATTTCAAATTTTCAATTGAATCCTAATTCTACCAAGGCAGGATTTGAACCCAGGCCCCAGAACATTACGTGGGTCTCTAGGTTAATAGTCTAGCAATAATACCATGAGGCCATGGCCTTCCCATTGGCAGTTCTCCATTCAGGATTCTTAGGTTAAAAACTGGAGCACTTCTGTAAAAGAAATAATTCCTGACTCTGCAATATCCCAAACACTAACTCCCATTTCCTGAAACATACTTCTGGATCGTCCCTGGCAAGACAAGTGGACTGATGTTCATTTGATTCAAATAAACTGTGAAGATGTGATTGCATTGGGCGCTTACCCAATTAAGTCCCAATTTTGGGTCACTGTCAAGCCTCCTAACTTGAAAGTACACTTTGCACAGAGCCCACATTAGCATGAAAACAGTCCTAAAGGAATTTCAATTTCTGTCAGATTTGTCTAGAAATTAAATCCATTTGTATGACTTTACCTCAAGAACAAGAGCCTGAAAATCAGTAAAGCTTTCTGAAAATACATTGTGCCAGACTGAAGTTTGTCAGAATCAAAGGCTAGGTTTTATTTTGGTGATCTTCCCACAAGAAACTAAGAAAACAAATTTTATCCACGTAAGACATTTTGGGTACCTTGTAGTTAGGTTCACTAGACTAAAGAATTCTTGTAGCCAAGTAATCAGTTCTATTATTGTTTCCATTGGCTTCAAAGTTCCAATATCAAAATTGAAGCAATGTTTCAAAGGCTAAAACCTATAGATGTGTAGCCCAGCTTCATTTGTCACATGCATAAAGAGAAAGATTGGATATATAGAAAAGGGTAGCAACACTTTTGTAACAAAGATACAATATTAACACAAAACGATCATAAATCAGATTTGCAAGGCTTATAAATCCCTTTTTAAAAAATTGGGTTGTTTACTCTTTTGAAATTTTTATTTTTCAATACCAATCGATTTTATAATGATTGCAGGGAGCTGTCAATCACAAATGATATCCATATTCCTGGTCAGTGGGGAAAACAAAAATTATTATTCAATGAATTCAGTCTGATATTACTTTTGCATAACAGAATATGTAGGAGTATGCCCGGTGATAATTCAATGTAGTCAATGTCTGGAACGGTCAATGCTCATGACTTGGAGATCACCCAGTACACTGAAGTATAAATCCGCATTAATACATTCACTAGCACATTGTATTTCCTGTATATTTTCATGTCAGATAATCCTAACATTACACATTTATAATACTTTTCATTGCCAAGATGGATATAATTCATAAGCTGAAACAAGACCTATATGTTGACTAATTTCTATACAAGTCGCATTGCTCAAACAAATTGCATCTTAAATTAGCATGGATGAATTATCTGTTATACATGATAAGAATGAAACCATTAAGCGACGATTGTGACTGAGTTGAACCCAAGTATAGAAATCCTAATTTAATCATGTTTGCTGATACAGTAAAGATCAACTTCAACAATTAAATATAAATTTTGGGCTGTATTTTTCTCTTGCAGTGGAAGTGGGAATGGTCTCAGGAACACTGAAATCTTCAAGTTTTGCTTGGCAAAAATGTATTTTCTCACTAGCCAATATAATTTCCAAGTAGTTTTTCACGGGTCGGCAAGGCCATGGGTCACAACCTCAAATGCAACTTTTCAGAAGTCAAGTTCCCCATTCTAAGTCATACAAGAAATTTGAGTTTTGTACACCCCATTATTTTCATGTGTTGGCATAGGTTTTGGAAGCATTAAAAAAAACCCAACTCATGACCACGAGGGGATGCCTCTAAGGTGTCAGGAAAATTCTGATACATAACAGTTGGATGTTTTGACAACTGGAAATGTAGATGCTGTATTGTAATGAATTTGTTTTTAAGTGCAATGATTCATGGTAAGGTTCTGTAATGAAAAGGTATGTTAGTCATTACATTGACCAGCAGTTTTTAAGTGTGCAGGTGCATTGAATACTTTTCCTTTGGGAAATAGGAACATTGGATAAAGTGTTCTAATACATTGCAAACTGGAGAAAACACTGCCCCAGGCTCTAGTGTAATAAACTGAAGTGATTTACACGCCCAGAGTACTTGTACATTGAAAAACAAACATTCACCAGCTTTCAGGTAGCTCCTGGACTACTTTGATTTACAGGCCATCTGGTGTAGATTAGGAAAACATGAACATTTAGTTTATCAGTTTCAATATTTCCCATTGTTTAGATTTCATACGGATTGTTAGTAAAGCCAAGTCTGTTATGAATGCTTGACTGAGTTTAACACCCTAATAAACTACTTAGCTAGGGGCTGAGTTCACATAATGATTAAGTTTTAAGAGGTAACTAACAAGTTCTTTTGTATTTTGCATGTTGTGTTATAAGAAAAACAGACTAACTGCTTGAAGAAGTTTAATCTTTTTTAATGCTATTTACGAATAAGAGTTTTTCAGTATGAAGTATATTTGAATGATAGCTCTATTAGATTGTCAGAACTTTATCTTCCATAACAGCCATTCCCAACACATCCTGAAGTCTGCCAAAATTGGAGGTGGGGTGAGTGGCAGGGGAGGTAACATATGTGTCATGGAAGGCATGGGGATACGAACAAGTTTGCAGGGCAAGGGAGGTATGGGGGAATGGGAATCAGCATAAAGAACCTCAAGGTATTTACTCATCCTCATGACAGCATACACTTTGTTTGTCTGCTTTGATGGAGTAATCACCAATGTGAAAGGTACTTATATAAATACTAATCTTCTGCCTGCTCATCAGCCTGTATATTATGCATAACTTTTGCCTACTATAGGTCACCACCAGTGCATTAGTCCTGGTCCCCAGAACAAAAAACTAGTGAACAAGATATTGTCAAAGGGAAGCTAAGTCTAAATTATTCAGAATTTTAGGAACAAAAACAAAGTTGCTGGAAAAGCTCAGCAGGTCTGGCAGCATCTGTGGAGGAGAAAACAGAGTCAACGTTTCGGGTCCGGTGACCCTTCCTCAGAACTGGAGGAAGGGTCACCAGACCCGAAACGTTAACTCTGTTTTCTCCTCCACAGATGCTGCCAGACCTGCTGAGCTTTTCCAGCAACTTTGTTTTTGTTCCTGATTTACAGCATCTGCAGTTTTTTTGGTTTTTATTCAGAATTTTAGGTTGGCCTTAACTCAAGCAAAGACAAATTGAAAGTATATAATTTAATATAACTGAAAACTTCAAATAGAACTTTGATAATAACTGCATTGCAAGTTATAATCACTTCCATTTACATCAAACATTAGCAAAGTCTTAAAAGCTAAATGTACATCCATGGAATACCTCTCTCGGAGGTTTTTTTTTCCTTAACAATGCAGGCCATGCAATAGTCTCTAAATTTTGCTCTGTACTACTTTACTCTATGTACTATATCTTAAATAGTAGAGAGCTGTATTTTCAAAATGTACTGCTAATGTGAATTGAGAGAAAGTGAGTAAATGCCAAAACTTGTCTGTTGGCTTGTATTCTTCCTCTATTGTTCTAAGCCAAGCAAGAGAGTGACTTGGCTTGAAAAGCATTTGCTTTCACTGTTTCAATTATTGTTAATACAAAAAGGAAAGGGGAGAGAGCAAGAGAGACAGAGAGAAGGAGAGAGAGCATGAAGAGGTGTATAAAAGAGTCCATTCATGCTACAAACTTACAATGATAAATTTAGATTTCAATTGCATTGTCTACATCATGTAATTTAGTTTATTTTGATAGCCACATGTCTCTGTGGCAATTCTGTTCGCTTTGTATGACTCCGACTCTATAATGACAGTGGAATTTAATGAAGCGAGTTTAAACATTTCTAGCTATAGCATTGAAGGGCACACGCAGATGTCACACTGAATTTCCTTCAACACATGTTCTGCCTGGCTTGAGCAAAGGATCAATATAGAATAGATTTGATGAAGATCAACATGCTGAAAAATACACTGGTCAGGAGGTGGAAAGGTGGACTAATATTTGTTGCTTCTACAAGGGCTGTCAGTTTAAACCGGTTGAATTAATCTGAACTGAATCTAACAGATAATACTGAATGTTCTCACCTCTGCTCAAAAACAGTCTGGAAGTTAAATAGCTTTCACTTAAACAAGACCACTTTATCTCATGTCTGAATCTGATTGCTTGCATCAGTTGTTTGATTTAAATCTGATCCCTACAGCCAACTTTAAATCAGCATAATGAGATGGAAGTAAGGAGAGGACCATTTGAAACAGATCAGAGTAAATAGCACTGTATCACTGCAGGGAAATATTGAGGCAGTAAATGCATGCTAGAGGTGCTATCTTTCAGATTTGATATTAAACATAGGCTCTGAGGCCCCCTCTGTCCTCAGGTGACCATGAAATATCCCTTGGGATTATTCTACGAAGAAGGGGATTTTCCCCAGTGGCTTGGCCAATACTTATCCTCCAACCAACACCACTCAAAAAAAAATGTGGCTAATATTTTATTTCTATTTCTGGGCTTTTTATGTTTAACATTGGCTGGCATCTTTCCTACATTACAGCAGTGACTCCATTTAGTTGGTCATAAAGCACTTTCGAGGTTTTGAGGTTGTAAAACGATGTATATAAATGCAAGTGTTTTCTCTAGCATCAATGATGACATAGTGAACAACAAAATAAAGATAAAGTGGTAGATAAATATCAGCAGCATCCAGCTTTCACTATCTTCAGTGTATGTTTTTTGATATAACTAACATAATGTGACACACACTTTAAAGTGCCATCTTTCAGTTGAGGCATCAAAACATTTTCCTCTAGGGGAGACATGAATGATTTTGGAATGTGGAACATTATAGTATGCAGCGTTGCAGAAAAGTATGCACCATCTCTAAATATACAGGTTTTCTTAACAATAGGGTATTATAGCAGTTCTTGCCCGGGCTGAAAAGACCCGAAACAGCACTTGTGTCATGATGCTTTTTGTAGCATGTGACAGAATTCTTGGGAATCATCATGAATATTTCTACATGAATCCTGGCAGGACTTCAGACACAGATAATTATGTAGCACTGTATGCTGTCATTCAAATTAACTCTTACTTGGCCTGTCCATTTTCATGATTTTTTTCAAGTAATGTAATCTCCCTGTGAATATTATGCAAAGATTATTAAAGATAAACAGTTGATATAGGGAATGTTTACACTGTGATTTCTAATTGCCATGACAATATTTCACTTAATTATCACTATTACTGGTTACTTAGTAATTACTATCAGTTTGACGCATGGAAGAAATGAAAAGTTTTCCACTACAAACAATTTAATCTTAAATTGTGCATTCTCAATAGCGGTTTGAAAGGTAATGGAAGAATCTATGGTGCAATGTTGTCAAATGTGCTCTCCACTGGTGACATGTTATTGAGATTTCCACAGGATAGGGCAGTCACTTGCAAGACCACCATTTACCATCCCTTTAAACAACAACAGTGACCTATTGCTTTCTTGAACACAGGTATGTGATTTTACGAAGGCATTTCAAAGGGCAGTCAAGAGTTAACCACGTTGCTGTGGGCCTAGGTCACATATGGTTCAGACCAAGTAAGAAGAGCAAATTTTATTCTCTAAAGTGCATTAATGCTTCAGGATTTCTACAATGATCTGATAGTTTCAAGGTCATTGCAATTGTCTCTGTGGTGCAACTGGTTAGTGCATTTGGCTGTTAACCAAAAGTTTGGTGGCCCATAACCACACACAGACAACAGGCTCCCTCACTTTTGGTGGCAAGGTGGCTCAGTGGTTAGCACTGCTGCCTCACAGTGCTAGGGTCCTGTGTTCAAGTCCACTCTCAGGTGACTGTCTGTATGGAGTTTGCACATTCTCCCTGCGTCCAGGTTTCTTCCAGCAGTCCAAAAATGTGCAGGTTAGGTAGTTTGGCCATGCTAAATTGCCTGTAATGTCCAGGGGTGTGTAAGTTAGGTGGATTAAATATGGGAAATGCAAGGTTACGGGCAAGGGTCTGGGTGAGATGCTGTTTGAAGGGTTGGTGTGGATTTGTTGGGCTGATTGAGAGGGTCTAGGCCAAAAACATCAGCCTTCCTGCTCCCCTGATGTTGCTTGGCCCGCTGTGTTCATCCAGCTCAACACCTTGTTATCTCTGTTGGGCTGATTGGCCTGTTTCTGCATTGCAGGAATTCTATGAATTAATGCTGAAATTTCAGATTTATTTACAAAATTTTGCTTAAAACGTCTCAGCTGTCACCTCTCTGGATCTCTAGATATTGTTAATCAACCTGTTCAGGCATGGATAGGTGGTACTTGAACCCAGAGGTAGGACCACTACAACTACACCACAAGAACTCTAATCACTGGAATGATAGAGATATTTTCTTATCACTCTGTTAAGAGATGTTATTACACCATTGGAGCAGATGTGATTTGAACTCAGGCCTCCTAGCTCAGAGGTAGGGACTTTACCCCTGTATCACAAGGGTCCTTCTCGCTGGACTACTACTGTGCCCACGCTAGACAATCCAAATGTGGCCAATTCAATTTCTGATTGATGACTAACCAACACGTTTATAGGGCATGTGCAGTTGATCCTCATACTCGTACAGCACACACAGATGTTTTTTAACTTTTCTGAAAGTAAAATGGTAAAATAAAGAGAAAAGTCTGTGAATAATGTTTGTTCAATGAAGACTTTATTTGCTTGAACATTGAATATTAATTGAATGTTTGTTAAGTACACATGCGTTTGTAAAATACATTCTCTGGGTTTGTCTGCTGGTTCTGAAGTGAATTAACTTAATTTTTTTTTCAACAAAGACTACTGTACAAGGCTAAAACAGTGTCGGTGTAGCCACAATTTGTGGCTGGTCAGCAACTTCTTTTGAGTAACACTGCATCAGGGTAGATCAAGTAATCCTTAACTCACAACAGGAAGGCACATTCTAAGACAGCACAGCATCAAAGCACGGCCATGGAAATGTAGCACCAACTGTCCAACCAGTGCTGTTTTTGAGCATGGTTCCCATTGGAGTTACATACTTGATGAATTTATCAGAAATAAAGAAATCACTGGATACCAGAAAAAAAGTTGGTAATGTTAGAAATGATCAGCAAGTCAGGCAGCTACTGGAAAGCAAAGAAAATGATTTAATCTTTCAGTTTTTCCCTTTTGTCAAGCTGGAAGATATCCAGGCATTCAATTCTGATGAAGGACCATCTAAAACGTGCCATGGTTTCTTACAGAATTCAGATGGTATATGAGGAAAAACTCACACTTATGAATTGAACTATTATTTCCATTAATCTAATAGAAACACTACCAATACAAGATTTAAACTTTGTTGAATTGATAAAGGTATGGCTATAACATGAGAGTTATTATTTAGAATTGCAAAGATGTGAGTTGGCACATTGTATGATGCATCTTCTAGCTGCATTAATTGCAATAGCGCGTTACAGTGTTAAATCTGGATACTTATCCACAGCTGCTGGGAAGCCTAAACATCAATTTTCAGTTAAGTGCAGCTACGTGCAAGTAATAGCAACCAAACCCAACCCTCACAGATTAGTCTCCTCAACCATTAGCCATCAATAAAAGTGCACTGTATGAAGCCACTCTGCTCCAACAGACTTGATTTGATGCATGTCCATCATTTTATATAGGTGGAAAGACCAACACGTGCAGGTAAAATATTTTAAACAGAGCAGAATTTATGACTGAAATGAATAATCTGCACCTTAGCAAATCCTTGAAGACTAGATGCAGAATGACTTAGCAAGTTATTTTCTGATCTGAATGCAGCCCAGGCGGAATGAAATAAAAATATTATACCTCTGTTGACTGCAAGATGCCATGAATCTAACCCATTGTTGGCAATCTGAATCAAATGGTGTGCGTCCACAACATAATATTGTCTCTGAATTGACATTAGTTGGCAAATTGTCAAGATCATTCACGATTGAAAGATTGGATCTGATGTAAGATATTGAGTTCCATTCTACACCTTATTATCCCTGACCTAGGATTGTCAATGTTGAAGTGTGCATTCCACATCATTGTTGTGCTTCACTTCCATAAGACCTACCTTCATAATATCTCTTCCAAAGTTAAAACAGAACCCTGTCTGATACTCGATTAAGATAATGTTAACTTTAATAATTTGGCTTTAATTCAGTTTTATAACAGTCCAATATTCAAATTGTTGAACCATTTAATCAATTTAAATGCTAATTATAATAATTTTCAGGATCCAAGCATTCTGAACTTCTGTAAAACATTACCGTGTGAAGCAGTTGGGGTGCAGTGAGCAAGGCAGTTAAGAGACCATAGAATCATAGAATCCCTACAGTGCAGAAAGAGGCCATTCAGTCCATCAAGTCTGCACAACCCTCTGAACAGCATCCCACCTAGACCCAGACTCTCACCCTATTCCCCTAACCCTACATTTACCACCATTAACCCATTTAGCCTGCACATCCCTGGACACCACCGACAATTTAGCATAGCCAATCCTTTGGACTGCGGGAGGAAACCGGAGCACCAGCAGGAAACCCATGCAGACACGGGGAGAACATGCAAACTCCACACAGACAGTCACCCAAGGCTGGAATCGAACCAGCTCCTGGACAATTTGAAGTGGAATACTATTGTCATAGCCTCACCTGAAATTGCCTTGTGCTGAGTTGCAATTTAAGCTATTGACTTCAGTCTGTTTGCAACACATTTTAAAATAAATTTTAAGTAATACTACTTGACCAAATAGTCTTTCAAGAACAGAACGTTGAGGCATTTTGTTCAGTTTTTTTCAATCGAGACAATATAGCTTCCCCCAGTTGCTCTACAAGTGAACCAACACCGACTGGCAGCATCCCAGGTTGGGTTGACAGACTGTGTTTAGTTGACCTCCACGGTGGCTACAGTAGGGGAGCTACAATTGGTCCTAGTTGCCCTCGGCTGTCAAAGGTAAATATCCATTGGGTGTCACTGTTTTCATTCCAGTGACGACCAGTGGAAGAGTTTGTACATGTACGGCTGGGGAGAGGATCGGAAAGTCCAATTAGGACAGAATGGGTTAGCAATGAAGTCTCCGCCAGCCAAAACATTTGCTCACATTTAGTATCAAGATTCAGAACTGGATAACAGAACGGAACCTCACCATGTTGCAGAAGGGGGAGAGAAAATTGAGGGGGCAAAATTAAAACAAAAATGAAAGAAAAGAAAGTTTGCAATTGCTTTAAATAAAGATTTTTTTTTGCAATTCAAATTTACACCATTATTCTGGAATTGACATGCTGCTTACCTCTTGGTAATATTCTTGCATTATCCACCAAAGTTAGAACAATCCCACCGAATATAACGAAAAGAAATTTGACAGACATTTCGCGAAGGAGCCGGGTGAAGTGAAGCTTTCTTTTAGAGATGTGGATCAGTAATGAAGCCTGAAACTTAAAAGTAAAGACACCATCAGCTCTAGTGGGAGGAGAGCTCGCGTCGTCAGCCGTCACATACAAAGCTGGGGGAGAAACTGGCAACCTTTCCAAAGCCGTAAAAGTCAAGTTCTCGTTGCCCAACCCATGCTGTAATAGGTTTTGATAACTCCTGCTAACTGAGAGAAAGTAATTATTTTTGAAATGACCGTATTGCCCTGAAATCTCAGACTTGCGCTGGGTCGAAATATAACAGTCGTCTTAGTGGCTCACATTTTACAAGCAGCTTTTCCCTCATTCACATTTTAATGAGTTTGATTTTTATTCAGTGAAAAACAAACTTATTTCTGAATTGTTCAGTGGAGATTAGCCATATATGTCGATAAATACTGGATATGCACTCGCTGCCCTGTAGTCATATTCTAAAAGGTAGCATGCACAATATGCATGCACATGCACAACACCCTTTTTGCTTCATATTCAGTCGTAGCTTTAATGTTTAACTGCTTGGCTGCCGTTATTAGCCCGTGAGTCATCTCCACTCCTCTGTGGCAGGGCAATTTAATCGGGTTGTGAAAGACGTGTTTAAGTTATAAATGATTGAAAGAAAATTCGCCTTGTTACAAATTAGAATACGATAATGATCGGACTATGGCCCTTTCCGAGATTTCCTTCATTTGTTTCTACCAGACCCGAATCTGTTGAATTCTGAGAAATAGCTATTTATGAAATTAGAGACGCCTCTTCACCCACAACTGCAGTTGGAAGCATGTCATTCATTTGTGAATATTATTAACTTACTTTCACTAAAACAGACTATTCTAAATGTGGCAGGTCCTGCACGTATATTACTTTTGATAGGGCTCAACCTGTGTAATTTGTTGCATTTATGGCATTCAAATATTGTTTATTGTAAGGTTGCCAATAAATACCAAATTTTCAGCGTATATTCACATCGTTACAATGAACATTCTGTGTACTTTGTTATATTTTTGGAAAGTACACCTCCTGAGAATTTGCTGGTACTACCTTCAAACACCAGACCAGGATCTGGGAGCATTAACCGGGTTGATATTTCAGGACAGTACTGGAGAAATGCTTTCCTGTTAAGGCTGGCATGTTCCAAATCAGACTTTAAATCAAGGTGCTGTTTGATCTTTTAGTTCAACGTCAAATATTCCAAGGCACCATCGTTCAAGAAAACACAGCATCTTCCAATACCATTCCTCCTTCATTCAATACCACACAAAACTAATTAAGCTATGGGACAGTTCTTCTCATTGCGACTGGTACTCGCTGTTACATTTGGAAACTTCCATGGGAATTCAAATGCTGACATGCTGAACACATAGAAATATTTCTTCTTTCTTTTCAAATCCTTCCAAGATTGAAGTGTTCAAAAACCTGCTGAAGCCCTCATTCTCACCTTTCCTGCCTCTGAGACTGAATTATTCCAGTGCTTTTCTAGTGAGTATTTCAACTCCATGAACATCATCTCACCCAAAACTCCACCACCCTGTCCTTTTATTCTCCACTACTACCACCATAGGTGTGTGCTACCTGCCATGTTAAAATCTCATCAAAACCTCACTCAGTCTCCTGTAGCTCAAAAACCCTCCAAGAATGCCTCATGTCCATTGCTCACCCCATCATCAGAAATTGGACCTTACCTGTATAAACACACATTACTTCTGGAATCTCCTCTATAGCTCTTTGCAGGACTTCACCTCACTATCCTCCTTTAAGACCTACCATTAAACCAAAATTTTTAACCAAGCTTCTAGTCACTCATACCAATAATTTCTTCTTTGCCTTTGTAAAAACTTTTCTCTAATTATACTTCTAGGAATTGACTTGGGATGTTTTACAAAGTTAAAGACATTTTATAAATATATATTATTGCAGTTACAGAAACATGCATCATCATCCCAAGAAATGTAGTCAGTCCATGCAGTTTGCCTCCACTATGGGAAGTTACAACCCAAAGTATATTAATATCTCTATTTATATCAAGCATTATTGATCCATTGAATAAAACTTTAAATACTAAATCATTTCAGACAAGAGCTTTTTATATCATGTCTGTGCTGAAAGTATTCAGATCATTTCTAAATGTTTTCCAACAAAGCTTAGATTTCTGTTTTTCCATCTGATCATTACCTTTCTAAAATAAAAACTAAAAGAAGTATTTTTTGTAAAGAGCAAAAATAAATATTTCATCAAACAGAAACAACCAAACCATTGCTGGGACCAACAGAATAGTTGGTGATCAGTTGATTTCTTAAAAAAAATCTTTAACTGGAAATGTCAGCTTTGTGGAAATCCCAAAGAATAATTCCACTATCATGTTGCTTTGTTCTTGGACTTGGCTAATTTTACATTAAAAAAACCGGATTTTGTGGTCAGCAGTGAAGCAATGGCATTCACCATGAAGCAAGCTTTCCACAAAAATTTAGCAATTGATGTAATATGGATTTCCCCTTTCTTGATTTCAGTTTGAATTTGGCATCAAGTCAAGAGGATCTCCAGGCATAATCAGACAACACAAGTTGCCAATTACAATGAAGTAAACGATTGGTACTACCATTGCATTGTTACTGTGAAAGAAATCAGACGGTAAAATGCTCTGATTATCCTATAATTTTAATTAAGTTTTGCAGAGAGTGAAATAAGTGGATGGAATACATAAATGTGATTAGGGTAGAAAATGAAATACTATAAAGAGAACAATTTTAAAAATATAATATTAAAAAGGGTGAACTTTTTATCATAAGTGAGAAATGCAAAAATATAAAATTTGCTTTCTAGGTCCAGAGAGGATTTTCAATAGTAGTTTTAAACTTAGTTTGTCATTTAGATCTCGTTCAACAAGTTATAATTATTTCAAGGGTTTATGCAAGGTTATTGCTATGGAGTCCATGTAATTTTTTTCTGCAGTTAGAAGCATAGAAACTATGCAGGAGTAGGCCATTTGGACCTTTGAGCCTGCCCCACTACTCAACACGATATGGCTAATCATCCAACTCAGTGTCCTGCTCACTTTCTCCCCACATCTTTTATCGCTTTAGCCCCAAGAACCCCATCAGCAAGGAGTGTGAAGTCATTCTGAGGTGAAATCTGAGAAGGGTTACGAGCACCACCATGAAAATTGATCCAAACCTTGTTGTTCATAGTCACTTGCTACGACGTCCAAGGAGTCCTCTGCTCAAATCAATAAGGTGAGGCAGCACCCATCATGCCTTTGCACTGGCATCAGCAAGAGTTCATGGGAGATTCTCTGTGTCTCTAATTGCCAAAATCTCCTCCAGGCCAGTTAAGCCATTTCAAGGGCATGTTAGGTGGACAAGTTCCCAATAGTTCAGTGATTTCTACTCTATAAAGTGATTGTGGTCAGTGAGGACTTCAACAGTGCAATCTGGAAAACACAAAATCGTTGACAACAACTTCTTATAGTCCATTTTTACTGTGCATGCACAGACTCTAGAGGCTTGCTGTCAGTTCCAGAGGAGTAATTAAGGATGAGGCTAAAAATTTAGTGGTCATTACGACAGCAAAGTTCAGGCCAATAGACTATCAAACAGTGTCAACAGGCTCCCAGAGAAACTCTCACCTCTGTGTGCAAACTTCCTTGGAATGGGAAGGGACAAAAATGGCTGATACATGCTACAGATGTCTGCAGAGTATAGTCTGGGAGTTCAATTATTTTTAACCTTTTAAGAATATAAACCTAGCCCAAGTAATTAATGGCAGAGGCTAATGTGGTTCTTAACATTTTAGATGGTTTCAGTGCCACGATAGTAACTTTGGATGTCAGTGGAAAATTGTGCCTTAGTTTTCAAGTTGACTGATGCACTCTGTTTTCAAGCCAACATTGAATATGTGGATTTTTGTTAAACTTTAGTCCTGTATAATGTTTCCTCCCATCTTGTATTTTAATCAAGAATTTTGTCAGATGTTTGGCTTGAGGGTTGAGGGAAATCACCTTCCCTGCAAGCAGATAGAGTGATATCAAATCACAGCAATCTATTTTTTGGTGATGAAGTAGCTTTTAATTGTTACAAGATGTTATAATACCTTTGAACTGTTTTTTACTACAGTATTTACAAAGATTTAATTTTTGTTTATGAGATCATGTTTGAGGTCTGATTTTAACTCAGATGTGGCAGTGATATTTGACTCTAGGAGTGTGCAAAACTTTAGTTTTCTCTCCTTTATTTGCAGCAACCAATGAACTTTAACATCATTTTATTTATGGTTTTCATGGTACTAGTTTGTTTGGTCCAAAGCCCCCAAAGGCTTTCTAAAAAGTGAAGTGTTTTTCTGATTAAAAAGAAATGCTCACCATCTAAAATATTTTTCTTGAAATGATAAACACTTAAATTCCTACTTTTGTGAATATTTCTGTCATTTTTTAAAATATCATTGTTTAAAACATTCACAGTAGTGCAATCGTCAGAACATTGGTTCATTTGACCAGATGGCGAGGTGATGGCCTAGTGATTTTATTGCTAGACTGTTAAATCAGAGACGCAGGTAATATGCTGGGGATCTGGATTCAAATTCCACCGTTGCAGATGGTGGGGTGGCACGGTGGCTCAGTGGTTAACACTGCTGCCTCACAGCACCAGGGATGCACGTTCAATTCCACCCTCTGGTGACTGTCTGTGTGGAGTTTGCACATTCTCCCCGTGTCAGCGTGGGTTTGCTCTGGTTTCCTCCCACAGTCCCAAGATGTGCAGGTTAGGTGGATTGGCCGTGCTAAATTGCCCATAGTATTCAGGGATGTGTAGATTACATGGGTTATGAGGATTGGGTCTTGGTGGGCTGCTCTGAGGGACAGTGTGGACTTGTTGGGCTGAAGGGCCTATTTCCACACTGTCGGGATTCTATCGTCTAGTCATTGTACAATTGTCACATTCACCAAAGGCAAGGGTGAGTGATTTTATTTCTGCAGTTGTTTGGAGATGAAAGTTGAGGTTGACTGGCACCAGCATGGGCATGGCACAGACCTTATCTCCAAGGCATTTTCCTGGTCCTCCAAGGAGCTGCCTGCTTAAATCAGCAGTCCCCGATATTTCTTGGTCTGCGCCTCTGGGCAGGTACTATTTGAGCTTAAGTCTTGTTTGGACCTTTCCAAATAATCTTGGGAAGAACACATAAACCACAAGTTAGGTTAAACCACAGTCTATGTGTGGTAGCATTTAATCAAGGCAAGTCAAGGTAATTGGACAGGTAGGGTCTTCCTCTTCTGCATCTTGGTTGGCTGCACTTCACCAATTACAAAGTAATTCTCAACTGTTCTCTTGATTGACAGCTTTGTTATTGTGCCAGCTTTAACACAGCTTCTGTAGTCAGTGGATTAAATCTTATTGCACAGTGGGTAGTGTCCCTAAATCTGGGTTCCAACGCAGACTTGATGGTTCATGATTCATAAAATGGCCAGACTATTTGAGTATCAACTCACAAATCCTTTTAACATACACCAATGTTAGGCAGTAAGTTTAGGAGACCCTCCTGTTCAGCCATCTGCAAAAGGCAATGCTGTACCTTGCTAAGAATAAGCACAGACCAACACAGAGGTCCATGGTCTCCAAAGCCCAGTTAGGAATGGTACCTGATTAGCGATAAGTCCATGGATTGTTACAACAAATCATGTTTACATAATGCCTTGAGAGAGTAAAATATCCCAAGGGACTTGTGGCCCTGTTTTCTATTGACTTTACCTTACCCGGAGATGAAATATGGCTCAAAGAAATGTAATGGGACATAAATTAAGTTTTATAAAAATGTAAACATCCAAAATAATCTAAGGTAAAGTCTTCTTTCTCAAAGTTCAAATTGCACACTAATTTAGTTGAAGCATATACTCATCACAAATGTGCGTTTTGGAACACAGCACGTAAGCTGATAGGTACTTATAAATCTCATATTACTCGGGTGGACAGATATAAAACTGTGATAAATTAGAGGAAAATGAAAGACACTTTAAATGCTTGTTAAAGTTTCTGGATCCAACAAAATCTTAATGTATCTTTCTCTGAAATATTTCATTCTGGCATTTGATTTTGAACATGCAATTGCTTACTTCTAAATTGTGAGGGTTCCAGCAATAATATACTTTTAAAAATACATTTAAAAACAAAAAAATCTGTTCATCATAGTTTGTATGGACATGATCTCAGTTTTTAAATATATCCAATGAAATGTAGAAAAGCTCCCTCTGCTGAATTTTGAGGCCACTGCAAGTTGTACATTTTATTAATAATAATTTCATTATTTTCATTCTGAAAACTTTAAAGTAATTTTACTTTATTTGCTTGGTATACATAAAGTTTTATTTTATGTTTTAGTGGAGTTTCAATGTGAAATGATTAAAGTTGGCATACAGTATGTGAGTTCATCAGAATGGTACTAAGAATAATATAGAGCAAAAGTAATTAATTCTAAGATAAAAATCATTTATTAACCTGAATCAGACATTTGTGGTGGTGTAATGATTTAATCAAGTGATTGGAGTTTGAACTAGTGGCATGTAGCTTTTGATCTCTGTACATGAAGGGTGTTATGATTCATTTTCCAGGCTTCTGGAGGCATTTTTTTTTTCAAACTGGTTTGGGTGAGTTCCTGGAATGCAAATGAGAATTTGTTTGCATTGAGAGAATTTTGCCAGCAGAGTAAATAACAAAAAGCATTAGATTTCTTTCAGTTAGCAGAATTAAGACTTTTTTTGCTTAAGCATAAAACCCATTGAAAATTTGAAACAAAAACAGAAATTGCTGGAAAAACTCAGTAGGTCTGGCAGCATCTGTGCAGAGAAATCAGAGTTAATGTTTCAGGTCCAGTGACATTTCTCCAGAGCTCATTGAAACTTTGACATCTTCCAAAGGTTCTAAATATCACAGATGAAATCAGCCAAGTCATTTAACTCTCCGTGGTATCAAGTATCAACTGGAGACATTGCATACTGCCAGGACAATGGAACCTGACAACATTCCTGCTGTAGTACTGAAGAACCGTGCTCAGAACTTGCTGCACCGCTAGCCAAGCTGTTCCAGTACAGTTACAATACTGGCATCTACCCGACAATGTGGGAAACTGTTCGGGTATGGCATCACAGAATTGTTACAAAGCAGAAAGAAGTCATTTGGACCAGTGTGTCTGCACCAGTCTGTTAACTAGTACCAATTTTCTGCCTTTTCCCCACATCCCTGCATTCCATTTCCATCTTAATAATCATAAAATGCTCTCTTGAATGCCTCAATTGAACCTGCCCCTATCATATTTCCAAGCAATGCATACCATACCCTAACTCACTGAGTGGAAAAAAAATTCTCACATCACCCTTGTTTCCTTTGCATACCACTTTAAATCTATGCGCTCTCATGCTTATTTTCTTTTATGATCAGGAACAGCTTTTCCCTGTTTACTCTATCCAGCCCACTCATGATTTTGAAAATCTCTACCAAATCTCCTCTCAGCCTTCTTCTCTCTGAAGTGAACAGTCCAAACTTCTTCAATCAATCCTCATAACTGAAGTTTCTCACTCCTGGAGCCATTCATGTAAAATTGCTTCAACACTCTCTCCTATATATCCACATCTTTCTATAATGTGGCATCCACAACTGCCCATGATACTCCTGATAAGATCTAACAAGGGTGTGTACAAGTTGAACATCACCTATGTTGTACTCTGGCCCTATTAATAAAGCTCAGAACATTGTATGCCTTATTAACTACTCTCTTGATCTGTCTTTCCAACTTCAAGAACATGTGCTGATATACACCCAAGTCCCTCTGATCCTGCACCCCCCTTTAGAATTGTTACCCCCCCCATCATTTTATGTTGCCTTTCAATGTGCATCATCTCACACTTGTCTACATTGAAACTCATCTGCCACCTACCCACCCACCCCACCAACTTGAAATGTACACAAAAAGCAGGATAAATCCAAATAACACCCCATCAGTCTACTCTCAATCATCAGTAATGTGATGGAAGTTGTCATCAATAGTGCTATCAAACAGCACTTGCTGAGCAATAATCTACATATTGACATTCAGTTTATGTTTCAATAGGGCCACTCAGCTCCACACACCTTGATGCAGTCTTGGTTCAAACTAGGCCAAATGAGCTGAATTCCAAAAGCTGAACTTGGTCAAATGTGACCTTAATGTCAAGCTGAATGCTGTTGACATTAAGGCCACACTTGAGCAAGTGCAGCTTCAAGGAACCCAAGCAAAACATGAGACAATGAAAACAAGGGCAGAACCCTCTTCTGGTTGCAGTCATACCTGTCACAAAAGAAGATGGTTGTGATTGTTGGATAGCAGTTCCACAACATTGCTGCGGAAGTTTATCAGGGTAGAGTTCTAGGCCCAACTGTCTTTAGCTGCTTCAGCATTGATCGTCCTCCCATCATAAGATCAGAAGTGAGGATGTTCAATGAATTTTGCACAATGTTCAACATTATTTGTGAATCCTCAGAAACTGAGATAGTCCATGTCCAAATGTAACAAGTCCAGTTTTGAGTTGACATGTGGCAAATAACATTTGTGCCACATAGTGCCAGGCAATGGCCATTTCCAACACCATCTCTTGACATTCAATGGCATTGTCATCGTTGAGTTCCCCCACTATTAACATCTTTGGGCTTACCATTGAACTGAAACTGAACTGGATTAGTCATCAGCAACTACTGTGCTTACAAAAGCAGAACAGAGGCTAGGAATCCTGCAGTGAGTAACTCACCTCCTGACTCTCGAAAGTCTGTCTTCCATCTACAGTCAGGAGTATGATGGAATACTTCCCATTTGCCTTGCTGAGATGTCTGCAGCTCCAGCAACTCAAGAAGCTTGAAACTATCCAGTACAAAGCAGCTCGCTTGATTGGCACCACGTCCACAAGCACCTACTCCTTTCATTAGTGACGTTCAGTAGCAGCAGTGTGCATCATCTACAAGATGCATTGCAGAAATTCACCAAGGTTCCTTAGACCACACCTTCTGAACCTGCCATCTAGAATGACAAGGGCAGCAGATATATGAAAACACTACCATCTGCAAGTGCCCCTCCAAGGCACTCACCCTCCTGACTTTGGAAATATATCGATGTTCCTCCACTGCTACTGGGTCAAAATCACTTCTTAATGGCATTCTGAGCTTATCTAAACCAAATTGACCACAGTGGTTCAAGAAGACAGATCAGCATCACCTTCTCAGGAATTAGAGATGGCAACAAATACTGGCCCCAGCATTGACCCCTCCTCTATTGAATGAATAAAAAAAAGCTCCAAACTAGAAACGTTTGGATAGAACTCTGAACACGTTATTCAAAGTTGAGGCAAGTCTAAGCTCAGTTATGAGAATAGTCATGAAAGAGGCTAGCAAATACTCAAGAATGGGAATTGAAAGAAACAGTTAAGCCAAACCTATTGATGTATACAGGAATTCTCCTTGTGCTTGTGGTAATCTCAGCTGGTAATGGGAATTGAACCAATGGTTCTGATGAAGGGTCTAGGCCCGAAATGTCAAGTTTTCCTGCTCCTATGATGCTGCTTGGCCTGCTGTGTTCATCCAGCTCCACACCTTGTTATCTCGGATTCTTCAGCATCTGCAGTACCTTTTATCGCTGTTGGCATCACACTGCTTTGCAAATCAACTGCCCAGCCAACTGAGCTAAACCAACCCAATATAAAGGAATTAACAGCAAATTCTGGAAATCTGAAATAAAAGCTGAAAATTTTGGAACTCAATGGATACCTGCATTTACTTTAGATTTTGTGCCATGAAACCCTTTAGTTTAATTTAATCATTTAATCTTTCCTGCACTCATCTCAGTCATAGACCTTATCTTTCATCCATTCTACCCTCTCGTCTCTTCCAGTTTCATAAAACCTATACACATATATCTTTCCACAATCTCATAAAAAGTCATCAGCCTGAAATATATCTCTCTCCACAGATAGTACCATACCTATTGAGTATTTATAGCATTATCATTTTTCATTTTAAGCAATAGAAGGCAGCATGGAAATGTTATTAACATGAAATTTCTTTTCCTGATCATTTTCCAACTGTATCTGCATTCCTAATTAGCTTTGTTACTCTCTGAGATACTGCCAACCTCTAGATACAAAATTTCTGATGAAGGGTCTAGGCCCGAAACGTCAAGTTTTTCTGCTCCTGTGATGCTGCTTGGCCTGCTGTGTTCATCCAGCCCCATGCCTTGTTATCTCGCCTAATCATCATTGATATTCATGTTAAAAGACATGTAAGTTCTTACCACCTCCCCCCCAGCCACCAATCCAAAGCATCACTCTCACTTTTCCATGGATCATTCCCTTTTTTTAAGTAATCACTATTTCTGCAGACAATCATTTTTATAGAATCCATACAGTGCAGAAACTGGCCATTCAGCCCATTAAGGCTGTACTAAACTTCCAAAGAGCGTCCCGCCCAGACCCACCTCCTACCCTATCCCTCTAACATTGCATTTCCCATGCCTAATTCACTTAACCTACACATCCCTGGACACTAGGGGCAATTTAGCATGGCCAATCCAACTATCCAGCACATCTTTGGACTGAGGTAGGAAACCAGAGCACCCAGAGAACACCCACGCAGACCCGGGGTGAATGCCAAAACTCTACACAGACAGTTACCTGGGTGGGGGGGGGGGGATTGAACCCCCTCTGTAGTGCTGTGAGGCAGCAGTGCTAACCATTGGGCCACCGTGCTGCCCCATTTTATGCAGTTTTTGATATTATTGACATTATTGCCCAATCTGAAGTAATGACAAGCAGCACTCAGGGTGGCAATTTTTAGTATGTCTTGGCCTTTGCTTATCCTTTAATGTTACATATGAACGTACAAGCAAGGAACAAAAGCGGCTCATTCTGACCATTGAGCCTGCTACGCCATTCAATGAGTCAATACAGTGTGGAGCTGGAGGAACACAGCAGGTCAGACAGCAACAGAGGAGCAGGAGAGTCAACATTTCAGGCCTAGACCCCTCATCAAGACTCCAGGATCTGCAGTTCTTGCTAATGCTATTCAATAAGACCTGGTTCTAACCTCAACTCTACATTCCTGCAAATCCCCGATCACCTCCCATCTCCTTGCTATCAAAAATCTATCTATCTACCTTTGCCTTAAAAATATTTAAAGATTCTGCATCCACTACCTTTTGGGGAAGGGAATTCCAAAACTGACCTCTGTTCTTCTGTTTGACTGCTTGTAACATAATGAATGACGCAAATAGATGAAACAACCCAGTCACAACAGATAGACAGATATCTTTACTCCAAATCATTTTGACATCATTTTCTTTCAAATGCTTCACAAGCCTTTATTCATTTTTACATTTCATTTCATAATTTGGTCCCTAGACCAAGAATTTCAGTCACCACTTGTGTTTACTTGCTTGCCTGTTTAAAATCCACAGCATACACCCCCTGGGGATTTTAATCTTATTTGAGGTTATCAAAAGCTATATAACTGGGATATTAAGGATTCCATTAGAGGAAACATAAAGGCAGGCTACAAAGGATCAGTACAGACCATCATAGTGTGGAAATATTGAGTCAAGTCAAGGAAAAATGCCAGATGATCTACTCTAGATGATTGTACGAATAGGAACAACATGCAAGGCCATTGGAAAAGACAGGAGTTTGACACAAAACCAGAATGCTCAGAGAGCTGGTGCAGTCACAATAGGCCGAATAGCTGCCCCTCTGCATGCTAACAATTCTTTGATTATGTGAAAGCTGAAAGCATAGAATTGGAAGGAACCATGAAGCCTGTTAAAGAACACAATGGCAAACTGGAAAGGATTGGAAGTGATTGCATCAGTCCAGGGGGAGGGGGCAGGATTAGTGTTGAAATAGTTTCAAAAAGTAGCAGCATTTCTTAGACAAAATAAATAATTTTAATCGAGCGGACAAATGATTTTCTACCTTGAAATCAAGTAAACTTTGCAATTTAGATAGGTTGATAAAATGGTAAATTTGGTCTAAAAGGGACAGCGCAGTCAGACAATGTACACCAGGTACATTACTTACGACTCTGAAATCAAAAGTTTTAAATTTTGATCAGCAAAGGCTGAGTCTCAAAATAAAACCCATGGGAATTGGGATACTTTTCAGTTAAGACCTGGTGAAATATATGGACAGGAAAAGGCTCCTCAAGCCTGTTTCTCTGCCATCAACGTTGATCCATATCCATCATTGATAACAAGGTGTGGAGCTGGATGAACACAGCAGGCCAAGCAGCATCATAGGATTGTGTTCATCCAGCTCCATACCTTGTTATCTCGGATTCTCCAGCATCTGCAGTTCCTATTATCTCCCATATCCATCATTGTTGTTCCATACTCAAATTACATTTGTCTGCCTTGGCACGATGGCTTCAAGTTTGCACCCAATTGAGTCCAAAGCCTGTCTATGGCATGCCTGAAAACCTCTGATGCCAGTTGCACCAAATGCTATTTTAATGAGAGCCTTTGGTGAGGGTGGCCTGGTAGCTCGATGGTTAGCGCTGCTGCTTCACAGCGCCAGGGATCTGGGTTTGATTCCAGCCTGTCTGTGTGTGTTTCCACCGAGTGCTCTGGTTTCCTCCCACAGTCCAAAGATGTGCAGGTTAAATGGATTGGCCATGCTAAATTACCCTGTAATGGCCAGGGATGTGCAGGCTTGGTGGGATAGTCATGGTTGATGTGGGAATAGGGTGGGACTGTCTTTAGAGGTTTGATGCAGAAATGATGGGCTGAATGGTCTGTTCCCACACAGTTGGGATTCTTTGATCTGGATATAAGATATAGGAGCAGATATAGGCCATTTGGCTCATTGAGTCTGCTCCACCACTCAATGAGATATTGGTTGACCTGATAATCCTCAATTGTAAATAACTTTATAGACTCCCTACTCTCTGAGAAGAAATTCCTCCTCATCTCTCTTAAGTAGGTGGTCCTTGTCTGAAATTATGGTCTCTGATCCTAAACACTTCCAAAAGGAGAAACAACATCACTATATCTGTCCTGCAATGCTCTATAAGAATCTTCTTTGTTCCAACAAGGCCATCTTTCATTCTTCTAAACTCCAGTGAGATGTATGGTTTGGCAGAATGTTACGTCAACTAGCATTCAACACTAATTTACCACTAGCATTGCCGGTTTGGAGCTCAACACTCCAGTATTGCCATTTTAAGAGACTTGCTGAATAAAACCAGACAGTGAAAGGTACATAGAGTCATAAAGCATGGAAACAGACCTTTCAGTTCAACCAGTCCATGCTGAATATAATCCCAAATTTAACTAATCCCACCTGCCTGATCCTGGCTCACAGCCCTCCAAACCTTTCCTTTTCATGTACTTATCTGGCCACATCCACCACTTCCTCAGGAAGTTCATTCCTTGTGCAAACTAGGAACAGAAACAACGTTGCTGGAAAAGCCCAGTAGGTCTGGCAGCAACTGTGAAGGGAAAAACAGAGTTAATGTTTCGGGTCCGGTGACCCTTCCACAGAACTGATGGTGGCTGGGAAAACGTCAGTTTATATGTAGAAAATAGGGAGGTGGGTGGGGTAGAGAGTAAACAATGGGATAGAGCCTTAAGAGAAACAAAGACAGTTGGACAAAGGAGTTGCTAACGATCAGGCTGGGAGGGTGAATAGTTGTTAATAGGGACTGGTAGTGACTAACAACAGGGGGTGTGAAATGGCAGGCTATGTGGTGACAAGGCCTGGTGTGTGGGGTAGGGGGCTGGGACATGTGAGAGCTTAGGCCCTAAAATTATTAAACTCAATATTGACTCTGGAGGGCTGTAGGGTCCCCAAGCGGAAAATGAGGTGTTGTTCCTCCAGCTTGCATTGGGCTTTGCTGGAACACTGCAGCAAGCCACAGACAGAGATGTTGGCCAGTGAGAAGGGTGGTGCGTTAAAGTGGCAGGCAACAGGTAGTTCAGGGTCGTTTTTGCGAGCAGAATGTAGATGTTCTGCAAAGCAGTCACTAAGCCTATGCTTCATTTCCCCAATGTAGAGGAGACCACTCAGAGATAGTAAGGACTGCTGATGCTGGAGTCTGAGATAACACAGTATGGAGCTGGAGGAACACAGCAGACCAGTCAGCATCAGAGGAGCAGGAAAGCTAACGTTTCAGGTTGGGACCCTTCCTCAGAAATGGGGGAGGGAAAGGGGGCTCTAAAATAAATAGGGAGTGAGGTGGTGATAGCAGTTAGATAGTGGAGCAGATAGGTGGGAGAGAAGACAGACAGGTCAAGGAGGCGGGGATGAGAGGCAGGACTGGTCATGGGATGAGGTCAGAGATGGGGAGATTTTGAAGCTAGTAAAGTCCACACTCAGACCATTGGGCTGTAGGCTTCCAAGGCGGAATATGAGGTGCTGTTTCTCCAGTTTCCGGGTGGCAACATTGTGACACTGGAGGAGGCCCAGGATGGACATGTCATCCAGGGAGTGGGAGGGGAAGATGAAGCTGTTCGCTACTGGGAGGTGTTGATGTTTGTCAAGAACCGAGCGTAGGTGCTCTGCAAAGCGGTCTCTGAGTTTCCATTTGGTTTTCCCGATGTAGAGGAGGCCACATCAGGAACAGCGGACACAATAGACCACCATTAGTGGATGTGCAGGTGAACATCTGTTTGATGTGGAAGGTTTTTTTGGGGCCTTGGATGGGGGTGAGGAAGGAGGTGTATGGGCAGGTATGGAACTTCTTGCAGTTGCAGGCAAAGGTTCCGGGGGTGGTGGGGCTGCTGGGGAGTGTGGAGCTGACGAGGGAGTCACGGAGAGATCGGTCCCTTCGGAAGGCAGATAGGGTGGGGAGGGAAATATATCCTTGGTAGTGGTGTCAGATAGCAGCTGGCGGAAGTGGCAGAGAATGATGCGTTGAATCTGGAGTTTGATGGGGTGATACATGAGGACAAGGGGATTCCGTCTTTGTTGTTATTGCGGGGAGGGGATGCGAGGGATGAGGTGTGGGAAACGCAAGAGATGTGGTCGAGGGCGTTTTCGACCACTGTGGAGGGGAAGTTGTGGTCCTTGAAAGATAAGGACATCTGAGATGTCCGGGAGTAGAACACCTCATCTTGGGAGCGGATGCAGAGGAGGCGAAGGAATTGGGAATGGGGGATGGTATTCATGCAAGAGGGTGGGTAAGAGGAGATATAGTCTAGGTAGCCGTGGGAGTCGGTGGACTTGAAATAGATATCAGTTTCAAGGTGGTTACCAGAGATGGAGACAGAGAGGTCCAGGAAGGAGAGCGAGGTATCGGAGATGGTCCAGGTGAACTTGAGGTTGGGGTGGAAGGTGTTAGTAAAGTTGATGAACTATTCGTGCTCCTCGTGGGAGCATGAGGCGGCGCCGATACAGTCATCGATGTAACGGAGGAAGATGTGGGGTTTAGGGCCAGTGTAGCTGCAGAAGAGGGATTGTACCACATATCCTACAAAGAGGCAGGCATAGCTTGGGCCCACGCGGGTACGCATGGCCATCCCCTTAGTCTGTAGGAACTGGGAGTTGAAGGAGAAGTCGTTATGGGTAAGGATGAGTTCGGTTAAGTGGATAAGGGTGTCGGTGGAGAGGGACTGGTCAGGCCTGCAGGAGAGAAACAGCATCAGCAGTGGGTGGAACAGTGTCAGCGGTAGGTGGAGCGGCGTCAGCGTCAGCAGCAGCATCCTTGATGTAGGCAGCGCTCCCGGTTTCGGCAATGGAAGTGGCGGTATCCGCGTTAAGGATGGTGGCATGGCTTGCAGTACCAGAAGTGGCATAGCAGGCGTCAGCGGATGTGATGCGATCTGTGGCATCCGCTGGTGCTGCGATGGTGACCACATAATCAATGCCACCAGGCACATTGTGGGGAAGGTCCTGGACAGGGTTGGGGACTTGGGGGGTGGAAGAGGCTTGTGTTGGGTGGCAGGCACCAGTACGTTTAGTGTACTTACAGTTTTTAATGTCCGATAAGGCAGAGTAGAATCGTGAGTTGAGGTTGTAGATCCT
Organism: Ginglymostoma cirratum; assembly: GCA_024137785.1. Classification (NCBI taxonomy): domain Eukaryota; kingdom Metazoa; phylum Chordata; class Chondrichthyes; order Orectolobiformes; family Ginglymostomatidae; genus Ginglymostoma; species Ginglymostoma cirratum. The sequence goes on along the minus strand of JAHRHZ010000061.1, from coordinate 4,612,791 downwards.
GTGAAGAATGAAAAACAGGAGAGGTCCTTTGCAAGTCTGGGAGAGGGAGGCTCTGAGCTGGGGTAGGCTTGATTGTAGTGCCAGAAGATGCCGGCACATCGCTGAGAGTGTGTGCTTGAGGAGCCGCAGAGAAAAACATTTTTGGAGTGTCTGAATGTTCTGTATGTAGTGGTCATCGCGGTCAGGGCCAAGTTGGGAATGGCTGAATGTAGATTGCAGTCCATTTGGGATGATCCGGTTCCGTAGGCAGGTACTGAGAAAGGCAATGTGGCTGTAGTATCTGGTTTGCTTCAGTATGTGGTCGAAGAATTTCAGGGCCGAAGAGATTACCAGAGGGTTGCAGGAGAGAGATCCACTGAGGTCTTTCCGGAGGGAGGAAGGTAAATTCTTCAACGTAGGCATCCTTAGAAGAGGCTTCGCAGAGGGATTAAAATTGTTTCAGAGATAGTGGGAACTGCTGATGCTGGAGTCTGAGATAACACAGTGTGGAGCTGGATGAACACAGCAGGCCAAGCAGCATCAGAGGACCAGGAAAGCTGACATTTCAGGTCGGGACCCTTCTTTGAAAATGGGTGAAGGGAAGTGGGTTCTGAAATAAATGGGGAGGGCAGTGAAAGCAGGTAGATAGTGGAGCGGATAGGGTGGGAGAGAAGACGGACAGGTCAAGGAGGCGGGGATGAAGCTAGGAAAGGTGAGTGTAGGTAGCTAGACCACATTGTGAGCAGCGAATGCAGTAAACTAGATTGTGGGAAGTGCAGGTAAAGTACTGCTTCACCTGGAAGGTATGTTTGGGCCCTTGGATACTGGGGAGGGAGGAGGTAAATGCGCAGGTGTTACACCTTCCCAGGTTACAGGGGAAGATGCCGTAGGGATGTGGGGGGATGTTGGGGGTGAAGGACGTGTGGACCAGGGTGTCCCGGAGGGAACGGTCCCCGTGGAAGGCGGACAAGGGAGGGGAGGGGAATATGTGTCTGGTGGTGGCATCTTGCTGGAGGTGGCAGAAATGGCATGTTATGATCTTCTGGATGTGGATGCTGGTGGGATGGTAGGTGAGGATAAGGAGTACCCTATCGCTGTTGCGGGAGGTAAGAGAAGGGGTGAGGGCGGAATTGCGGGAGATGGGTTGGACCTGGTTGAGGGCCCTGTCAACAACGGTGCTGGGGAATCCTCGGTTGAGAAAGAGGATGGACATTTTGGAGGCTTCCATGTCGAAGTTGGCCTCATCTGAACATGTGTGATGGAGACAGAGGAACTGAGAGAATGGGATGGAGTCCCATTCCTCCGGACTCAATATTGAGTTCAATAATTTTAGGGCCTAAACTCTCCCATGTCTCAGCCCCCTACCCCACACACCAGGCCTTCTTACCAGCATGGTAACAGTTTGTTAGCCTGCCATTACACACCCCCTGTTGTTAGTCACTAACAGTCCCCATTAACAACTATTCACCCTCCCAGCCTGATCGTTATCAACTTCTTTGTCCAACAGTCTTTCTCTCTCTTAAGGCTCTATCCCATCATTTACTCACTACCCCACCCATCTCCCTATTTTCTGCATATAAACTGACTTTTTCCCAGCCACCATTAGTTCTGCGGAAGGGTCACCAGACCTGAAACGTTAACTCTGTTTTTCCCTTCACAGATGCTGCCAGACCTGTTGGGCTTTTCCAGCAACTTTGTTTTTGTTCCTGATTTACAGCATCCACAGTTCTTTCGGTTTTTATTCCTTATGCAAACTACCCTGTCTGTAAAACATTTGCCCTTCATGTCTCTTTTAAATCTCTCTCCTCTCACCTTAAAAATATGGCCCCTAGTCTTGAAATCCCACATTGTAGAGAAAAGCTAACTACCATTAATTCTATTTGTACCCCTCATATTTTATAAATTTCTATCAGGTCACCTCTCAGCCTCCTATGCTCCAGTGAAAGAAGTCCCAACCTATCCAGCCTTTCTTTATAACTCAAACCTTCCATACCTGGCAGCATCTTGGTAAATCTCTTCTGAACCTTCTCCAGCTTGATAATATCCTTCCCACAACTGGGCAACCAGAACTGGACACAGTATGCCAGAAGAGGCCTCACCAATGTCCTGTACAACCTCAACTGACTTCTCAACTCCTTTACTCAAAGGGCTGAGCTGGATGACGTGCACTTGCAGAGTACCCAACTGTGCTGGCTCTTGTAGTATGCCAAAATTTCATTTAAAAATTTGGTTTGGAATGTTCATTTTGTAGTTGCTTGCATTTTTTTAATTTTGGGACAGCAAATGTGATGATTAATAACAGAAAGAAGTTAAGGTTTGACAACTGAGATAACAAAGTGTAGAGCTGGATGAACACAGCAGGCCAAGCAGCATCAGAGGAGCAGGAAAGCTGACGTTTCGGACCTAGACCCCTCTTCAGAAATTTCTGAAGAAGGGTCTAGGCCCGAAACGTCAGCTTTCCTGCTCCTCTGATGCTGCTTGGCCTGCTGTGTTCATCCAGCTCTACACCTTGTTATCTCAGATTCTCCAGCATCTGCAGTTCCTACTATCTCTGAAACAAGGTTTGACAACTGTTCCTTTCTAATTAAGGAATGATTCTCAAATAAACAAAATTTTGCACGATTATAGTGGGGCCATCTGTAATGTTCTCACATAATATTTCTGAAAACCTGGGATATAAATCAAGTAGGCCTGGGAACTTGTCACTTACGATGCATTGCTCTTACTTTGCTCACATTAAAGCTGGTGAGATGAAGTCCCTCCTTCCATATTAACTTCCTTAGATGCTGAGCCTGTTATCTCCTTCCTCAGCTGTAAAACACTGACAGAAAGAACCTATTTAACTCAATTGCTCCTGACTAGTGTCCAGAGTCTGGGAAAACCATAGCGCAGGAACCAGAAAGGAGGAAAGGATGGTGCAGAAACGTGAGCTGGGGGAAAGGATAGTGCAGATTCCAAAGTAGGGGAAAGGCTATTGCAGGAACCAGAGCTGGAGGAAAGGATATTGCGACCCAGAGCTGGGGGAAGGGATATTGCAGGACTCAGAGCTGGGGGAAAGAATATTCCAGGAACCAGAGGTGGGTGGGGAAGAATAGTGCAGGAACCAGAACGATGGAAAGGATGGCACAGAACCAGGGTGGGGAAAGGTTAGTGCTGGAGTCAGAGCTTTGGACGCAATAGTACAAGAACAAGAGTGGGGGGAATTGCTAATTCAGGAACCAGAGTTCAGTGAAAGGATAGAGCAGGTTTCAGAGCAGGGGAAAGAATAGCATAGGAACCAACATGCGTAAGTTGAGTAGTAGGAGGAGAAAAAAACTGAAGGGTGAAGAACCTCCAAAATGCATCCTCCAGCATTGTCAGTCATCTCAGTCATGACTGTAAACTTGCCCATAATGGGATGCATTGTATCATTAAAATGGGGAGAAGATGTGAAGTGGGTTTGTCCCTGCCCTGCTGGAAGCTTCCTGGCTGAGGTTTTGGGCATCTATCTCCTACACAAAAAGGGTTGTGATAGCAAGAATCATGTACATTTTAGAGTCAGGCTAGCAAGCAGCGTGTCAGATGTAAGGTGAGAGGGAGAGTGTGTACAAATAATCGTGATTGTGAGGCAAACAGTGAAGTCAAGTACGATGCTGTGGTGTAAGGTGGTGATGGAATGTAAAAAGGGCCTTGATATTGTGTGTATTTTGAGCCAAAAAGTTGCTGTTAATAAAAGTGAGAGGATAAGACTCTGACAATTCTAGTGAGAGCATTGCACATGTTACTTCATAGCAGATATCCCCTGAGCATGAAACTCCTAATATCAATAATCTCCGCAACCTCTTGCCACAATTATTGGAGTGGATTCCTGGAAGGTTTTTGCCCCCTGACAGAGACAGTGATGTTCCTTGTTCTGTCCTCTATGCCAGTAACCAACATGAATCAGTGTGCTTTTGATCCTGTCTCCTTACATTGAGTCTCCCTGTTTTAGCGGACAGACTGCACCTTGTCTTTGAAGAGGGACCAGCCATGCTGAAGTGGCACAAAAGTTGTCCAATATCTGGGTCCTTCCCTCAAAAAAAATGCAGCCATCAGCCAGCACTTGATGTGCACCTTCATGACTTTTAATTAGCAGGCCGCTTAGATATTAGAAACTGTCTGATAAAACCTTAATAATGACTTGCATTTGTATGGCACCTTTATAAAAGTTGTGTCCCAAGGGACTTCACAAAAATATAACTGGACAAAAGTGAGCTAAATTTAAAATAAAACAGGAGACTAAAAGGTGACTAAAGAGGCAGGTTTTAAGGAATGCTTAACAGAGGAAAGAGTGATCAAGAACCAAAGAGTAGAAATACCAGACTGAATGACCTTGATATTTGAAGGCATGGATACCATTGGAGGGACAAAGGAAATTGAGGATATGCAAATAGTCAGTACCGAAGGCCAGTAATCCTGGAGTGATGTACAGCTAGAAGAGATCAGAAAGGTGCAGGGGTTGAACCTCTAAACAGGTTTAAGCACAAGGATGGAAATTTTAAAATCAAGGTGCTTAATATAGAGTGAGAAGGACTTAGGGTGACTTAGAATATATGCAGCAGTGTTTTGGATGAGCTCACGTTTACGGAGGGTGGAAAATGGGAGGTTAGCCAGGAAAATCTTTGGAACAAAACCAGAAAGGACTGGAAATACTCAGCAGGTCTGGCAGCAGTTGTGGACAGAGAAACAAAGTTAGCGTTTCAAATCAAAAATGTCTTCTTCAGTCATATTCAACTCACAACATTAACTCTGTTTCTCTCTCCTCTGTTACTGTCAGACCCGCTGTGTATTTCCAGCCTTTTCTGTTTTCATTTCAGAATTATAGTTCACACAGTATTCACCTTTTATTAGATCTTTAGAATAGTCGAATCTGGAGATAATAAAGGTGTTAGATGAGCAATTTTAGCAGCAGATGGGCTGATGCAGGAGCAAAGATGAGCATGACGTCAAGTGAGTGAAGTGCCCACTTATACCTCTTCATTCCCATTTCTAGGTTCAATCAGGTTTCTGAGCCAACATATTTTGCGGCAGCCTGAATATCTGAATCTGAATTCCGTTTTAATTTTCCTGTAAGCTCAATGTTACAATGAACAATAGTGATGCCAACAATACGTTGCCTACCTAATAGTGTCCTGGGAATTGTGCAGAATCATAATGCTCAGACATATCCAGAAGCCAAAAAAATTCCAAAGGAGCTAACAGATCCCATATCTAAGGCATTGTAAGTTGACAATTTCTTTTGGCATCTGCATTTTCTGTGCTATCATTACTTGACAAACAAGTATACCCATGCTATTTCTATTAGAGATTTATTGCCCAAAAAAATGAAAAGGTCCCGTTTTGGCAGCTTACAGTCTCAATTATGCTTAGCTGTGCATTCTTTTTAATCCTTAGAGATGAAAATTGTTGTCTCAGCCATAACATTGCACACAATACATCTACAGAGGGTCCCAAATTGCTTCTAACTTGTTCAAGGTCACATTCTGGAGATGCTCATCACTTCATTTATTATGAGACTTCAAAGATCATACAGATAAGATTTTGATTCTAATTAAAGCTGACATCTCCAGGAAATTTATATAGATTCCATATAACCAGATGTTGCCTTGGTTCTTTGCTTTCTGCAGAGTTAACTTTTCACCAATTACAGTTAAGAGATTCAAAGAAGCTGCTAACTATTTACAACTACTGAGTTTTTGGAAATTCATATCTGGATGATCCTGTATTCACTTATTCAAGATAAAGACGTTCCATCCTGTTTTTCATTTCTGAAAAAGGGTCTCTAAATGGAACATCAACTCCTAATTTAGTCAAAATTATGGCCTGGCTGCATTTTTTCCAGCACATTATGTTTTCATTCCAATTTTCCACGATGCACTGCTTCAATTTTTAATCTTTATACAATGAAATGACCCTGGGCTTGATCGCATTCAAAACCTTACATTTCTGGCGTACCCTACCACCACAGGCAGAATGGAGGAGCCAGAAGTCAGGCTGAGTCAAAGCACACTCAGCTTTCCCCAAAGCACCAAATAACGACAATGTGAGGGTAGGGCTGGTAGAGGAAACCCTGATGCAACAAGTTTGCTCAGTTTTGTAATGAGAGCCAGTCTAACACCTCACTGTCTAAGAGGGGACGCAGTTGAAGATTCAGGCTGGAGTCGAGATTGGATTGCTGATGTTGCTCATAATTTAAAACTGTTCTGCTTGCCCTTCTTTGAATGGTAGCTGATGGCGTGTTAACAGCTGCTTTCCAGGATCCCCCACAAAATTTCCCTCCTTTGGAGCTGGCACTGCAGCAATGAAATGTAATTACTCCCTGGGACAGACCATCTCCCAGGATTTGCCTCAAATGGCAACAGAACTTGTGAAGCGCATGAATCATTGCAATCCTCTACCCCGAAGGGTTAGAGATGTTGTTGCTGAAAATATTTAATAGTTTGTTGGATAATAAAGCAATAAACAATATGGAAATAACAAGGTATAGAGCTGGATGAATATAGCAGGCCAAGCAGCATCAGGGGAGCAGGAAGGCTGACGTTTCGGGGACATGTAGCAGGAAATTTTAGTGGGCGTGGAAGATGAACCATGCACTATTGGAGCAAATAGAGCACTCTTGAGAGGGCATATGGTCCACCCCTGCTCCTACTTCTTCTGCTCTTGGAAAATCTGCCAGCATTGTTTGAAATAAGTAATCTCTTCCCTGATCTTGTTTAGATCAATAAGGTCAGTCCCAAATGAGGGAGCAGGTGGAATCCACTATTAAAAATAGATCTAGAGCAGCACTGTGGCTCAGTGTTTAGCATGGCTCCCTCACAGCACCAGGACCCAGGTTTGATTCCAGCCTTGAATGACTGTCTGTGTGGAGTTTGCACATTCTCCCTATGTCTGCTTGGGTTTCCTCTGGGTGCTCCGGTTTCCTCCCACAGTCCAAAGATGTGTCGGTTAGGTGGATTAGCCATGGGAAATGCAGAGTTACAGGGATACAGTGGTGGTCTTGGTAAGATGCTGTTCAGAGGGTGCTGCAGACACGATGGCCTCTTTTTGCACTGTAGGGATTCTGTGATTCAGTGGTCCAAGTCTTCATGTTTGAATAACAGTGAGACTAATGCCACTTGTGGCTTTTTATGCACGAATGCTAGAGTAGGTGAGAAGCAGATGAATGTTTAAATTCAAAAATCCAATGGTTTACTACCAAAATTGCACTGCTTAATTGATAATCTTGTCAACATGAAATCTCACTATCCGTTGCAATGTATTGAATGACATAAAATTGTTGTGGAACTAAAGTCATCACAGAAGGATAAAAACGCTTCCATTCCAGGCAATTCAATTTTCATTTTCCTTTCTTTTCAACGATTGAGACAAACCACACTCTGTTACAAAAACATGGGGAGGAATTTTGTTTTAGATTAATTCTAGAAGCAGACATAAACACAGAAGGGGCTTGCAGCTCACTTGAGAGTGAAGTGCTGTTTTGGGTGCCTTTTAAACTGGCATTCAATGTTGGAGGTCCTATCGGGGAGGCAGAATATCCTCCACATCAAATTTCACCATTTGAGCTGAGAAAAACGTAATTACATGGATAATCAATGCCATCACTCAATCTCCGCTTATCACCTCTACCCTTCACTGGACATGTCAGAGGCTAGTCAAAAAACAGTGCCACACCATTGTAATGTCCCCCTCAAAGATTCTGTCCAGCACAGAAGGGAAGTTACTTTCTCAAGGAATGAGAACAGGACGCTATTCCACCTGACAATGGCAGTCTGAACAAAGTTGGCTGCGGAGGTTATCACCTATGGGGTCCAGCACCACAGAGGGTTGAATGATATACAGTGCTGTGCCAGGCAATATACCATTGTATACTCAATGCATTATGCTCCTATGAATGTGAGTTAGCATTGTACATTTGCAATTACAGAGGACTGTCGCACTGGAGGTTAGGTGCCAGCAGACACCTCACACGTAATTAAAGTCTGTCACTTCATTGCATTTACGAATGTGGCACCACTGCCTCTCACACACTTGCCAGGGCTCACATTTAAAACCTGTAAGGAGCTACAATACTCAGCAGCTCATTCACCATGAGGTCATTGACCTTTCATTATATCTAAGAGAACATACATATCTAATAGCTTTTCACCAAAGGTTTGCATTGGAAAGGGCACAACCGGAAAGGATGGCCTTCTGAGCTGAGACACCATTTGAGCTCAGCCCCACTTGTGTGTTTGTGGCAGTCAGCCAGTGTGGGTGCCTTGTTTGCAGGTTTATTGTCCTGTTTAGTCTTTACCCCCCACACTGTAAGCATTTAACAACAATAAGCTGGGCTGTATGTGACTGAGACTTCCCGATTAATGTGTAGAGGCTTCACCACTGAAACTTTGGAACTAAAACATTAGGAAGTTTCTTTGGGCTCTGGGTATCTCTGGCATGGGCAATTGCCACCAATTTCCAATTGCCCTTTTTTTTCCTTTATTCGTTAACGGGATGGGGGCATCGCTGGCTAGGCAGCATTTATTGTCCATCCCTAATTGCTTAGAGGGCAGTTCAGAGTCAATCACATTGCTGTGGGTCTGAAGTCACATGTAGGCCAGACCAGGTAAGGATGGTGGTTTCCTTCTTTAAAGGACATTAGTGAACCAGATGGGTTTTTCCAACAATTGACAATCGATTCATGGTCATCATTGGACTCTTAATTCCAGATATTTATTGAATTCAAATTCCACCATCTGCTGTAGCAGGATTTGAACCCCAGTCCCCAGAATGTTATCTGGGTCTCTGGATTAACAGTCCAGTGATAATACCATTAGGCCATTGCCTCAAGCTAAGTTGTTTGTTAGGTCACTGCAGAAGGCAGTTAAGAATCAATCACATTGGTGTGGACTTGGAGTCACATGTAAGGCAAACCAGATAAGGACCGAAAATATCCTTCCCGAGGTTGTAGACATGCTCACCAAGCTGATGGGTTTGGTTGCAAACGTTTCATCACCTGGCTAAGTAACATCGTTAGTGAGCCTCAAGTGAAGTACTGGTGTTCCGTCCTGTTTGTTATTTATATCCCTTGGTTTGCTGGGGTGCTTTGTATTACGTCCGGTTCTGTTTTTCAGTGGTTACCTAGCAGGTTGATGAAACGTCTGCAATCAAACACACTGGCTTAGCAAACAAGTCTCATCCACGACCTGAGCTACAAATCTTCTCAAAAACTTTAAATGTCCTTCCTTAAAGGGCATTAGTGAGCCACGTGGACTTTTTATGACAATCAATGATTGTTTCATGGTCACATTGCTGCGGCAAGCATAATAGTTCCAGATTTATTACATTTACTGTCATGATGGAATTTGAACCCATGTCTTCAGAACATTAATCTGCACTTCTGGCTTAATGGTCCTTTGGCATTGCCACAATACCACCATTTCCCTCAAAAAACAACTTGCTTATGAATGAGGAATAGCAGTAACTGCAGATGCTGGAGTCAGAGATGACACAGTGTGGTGCTGAAGGAACACAGCAAGCTAGGTAGCATCAGAGGAGCAGGAAAGTTGACGTTTTGGGTAGGGTCCAGTAATGTCAATTTTCCTGCTCCTCTGATGCTGCCTGGCCTACTGTGTTCCTCCAGCTCCACACTGTGTTATCTCTTGCTTATGCTTGAGTCAAGTTGTTGAAAAAGATTGTAATCACTGGAGCTTGGAGAAAGAAGTCTACACCACAGGGTACATACCTCATATCTATAGTTGGGTCTGTGAATGCACACGTTTCACATTTTTCCCTAACACAATTGTGCCTGTGAACTCAATTCCACCAGCTGGGGTGAGAATGAATATTCATGACATGCTGATGAATGTGAAACAATCAAGGTCAGAAAAAGCTGACCCACCTGAAACGTTCGGAGAACTTAGTAGTAAAACCTCTTTTGGAAATTTGTATTTTTCTCTCCTGCCCAATTGAGATTGCATCCCCCCTCACCGCCTCCCATTCGTAAAGCTCCAGGCAGGCTGGGAAGATTCTGCCCAAGGTACTTTGCTGAGTTTTATATTTCAAAATGCATTTTTAGTTGATTCAAAGAGAACTGGAAAGTTATAAATGTAGCCATGTCAGCTGTATTTGTAAAGAGAAGGTAATTAGTTTCTGAGTCATAAGAATACATAAACAACTGATTGAGATCTGCGTCTAATTAAGTCAAAGTTTATTTGGATAGGATCTTTATTCCTTAAGATTGGACATATAGAACTTACAACATGGAAATAGACAATGTGGGCGACCTGCCCATTTAACATTTATATGTCTTGTTCCCTTTTCACTTCATCTATCAACTCAGTCAAAAACTTCTATGTTTTTATTGTCTTATTCTCTCTAGCTCTAACCCTTGAAGAAATATCCACAGTTATAATTCTCTGGGTAAAAAGATTTTGTTCCTCCCTGTTATAAATCTCATGTATTTAATTTCATCTGTACGCGATTTCAGAATTGAATATAATCCTGCAGTACACAGCCATTACATACCCTGTCTGAAAAAAAATGACTTTTCAAAGAATGCAAGACTTACCTTTGTACAGCATCTTTCCTGAACACTGGACATGCCAAAATTCTCTATAGCCAATCAAATACTTTTGAAGTGCAGTCATTGGTGTTCCAAGATGGCAGCAGGGTAAGACGCTCCTGCCAGAGCTCCTCTGCTCTGTTCTTTTTCTTTCTTGTTTCTTTTCTTCTCTCTTTTTTCTTCTTCTCTCCCCTGAGCACCAGGAGGTGAATACTTCAGCAGCGGCAAGTGCCAGCAGCAAGTCCTCAGAGCAGCGAGCCCTGGTACAGAGCATGAGCTGTGTGCTCCAGAGCAGAACAGGGAAGCAGGCCCAGAGCAGCGTGCAGGCACCGAGTCCTGGGTTGAGACTGGCGAGGCGGATGCAGGCCTTGCACTTACCTTGGAGCAGCTGAGTGCCGTTACGGAGCGGACTGAGGCTTGGAGCGGAGTAGGGATGGCTGTTGGACTGGGGTCTGGCACAGACGGTCAGACCACGTGTGAAGGCCCTGCACTGAGCTGCCACAGTGTAATGTCTATTTGAAATATCCTACCTTACTGTAATTATTTTTCAACTCTGTAACTACTGCAACTTCTTTTGATCCTCTGCTGTATCCAAGAATATACCTTTTACCTAAGATGTTGCCTTTAGAAGGCAGACATTGTAAAAGCTTTTCGCTGTTCTCCTATAATGGAGTACACGTGACAATAAAAGGATATTTGATATTCCATTCTGTAATAGGACATAGAACATAGAACAGTACAGCACAGTACAGGCCCTTCGGCCCACGATGTTGTGCCAAACTTTTACCTGAAACCTAAGGTCTATCTAACCTCCACCCCTACCTTATACTATCATCCATATGCCTATCTAATAGTTGCTTAAATACCCCTAATGAGGACAACTCCACTCACCTCTCCAGCAATGCATTCCACGCCCCTACCACTCTCTGGGTAAAGAACCTACCCTCTCTCCTATATCTACCTCCACTCACTTTAAAACTAAGCCCCCTCGTAATAGCTACCTCCACTCTAGGAAAAAGCCTCTGGCTGTCCACTCTATCTATACCTCTGATCATTTTGTACACATCTATCAAGTCACCTCTCATCCTTTGTCATTCTAAAGAGAAAAGTCCTAGCTCTCTCAACCTTTCCTCGTAAGACCTTCCCTCCGTTCCAGGCAACATCCTGGTAAATCTCCTCTGCACCTTTTCCAATGCTTCCACATCTTTCCTGTAAAGAGGCGACCAGAACTGGACACAATACTCCAGATGTGGCCAAACCAGGCTTTTGTATAGCTGGAGCATAACTTCATGGCTCTTGAACTCAATCCCTCTATTAATGAAAGCTAACACACCATACACCTTCTTAACAACTCTATCCACCTTGGTGGCAGCTTTCAGGGAACTGTGGACATGAACCCCAAGATCCCTCTGCTCCTCCACACTGCCAAGAATCTTTCTGTTAACCCTGTATTCTGCTTTCAAGTTTGTCCTTCCAAAATGAAACACCTCACACTTTTCAGGGTTAAACTCCATCTGCCACTTCTCAGCCTAGTTCTGCATCCTATCAATGTCCCTTTGTGACCGAGAACAGCCCTCTGCACTATCCACAACTCGGCCCACCTTCGTATCGTCCGCAAACTTACTGATCCACCCTTCTACTCCTACATCCAAATCATTTACAAAAATCACAAATAGAAGAGGACCCAGGACAGATCCTTGTGGTACACCACTCATAACTGAGCACCATTTTGAATATTTTCTGTCCACTACCACCCTTTGTCTTCTAAGGGTCAGCAAATTCTGAATCCAATCTGCCTCATTTCCCCCTATCCCATGCCTCCTTATTTTCTGCATGAGCCTACCATGGGGAACCTTATCAAACGCCTTACTTAAACCCATGTATACCACATCCACTGCTCTACCTTCATCCACGTATTTGGTCACCTCTTCAAAGAACTCAATCAGGTTTGTGAGGCATGATGTACCCCCCACAAATCCATGCTGACTATCACGAATCAAACTGTGCCTATCCAAGTGATCATAAATCCTACCTCTCAGAGCCCTTTCCAATAATTTTCCCACCACTGAAGTAAGACTAGCTGGCCTATAATTTCCAGGGTTATCCCTATTCCCTTTTTTGAACAAGGGAATGACGTTTGCCACTCTCCAATCTTCCAGCACTGTATCCGTGGACAGTGAGGATGAAAAGATCATCGCCAAAGCCCCTGCGACCTCTTCCCTCGTTTCCAATCAATATTTGGAAAGTTGAAGTCACCCATGACTACAACCCTATGAGTTCTGCACCTTTCCAGTATCTGCCTCCCAATCCGCTCCTCCACTTCTCTGCAACTATTAGGGGGTCTGTAAAAAACTCCAACAAAGTGACTGATCCTTTCTTGATCCTGACCTCAACCCAAACCAACTCTGTCGACATATCATTCTTGAACTGCCTTTCAGTAGCAGCTATACTAGTCCTGACTAGCAATGCCACTCCCCTGCCTCTTTTACCACCTTCCCTATATCTTTTAAAGCATCTAAATCCCGGAACTTCCAACAACCATTCCTGTCCCTGAGTTACCCAAGTTTCTATAATGGCCACAACATCGTAGTTCCAAGTACTGACCCATGCTCTAAGTTCATCACCTTATTTCTGATACTTCTAGCATTGAATTATACACACTTCAAACCATCCCTGTGTCCACAATTACGCTCCATTGACCGCATTTCTTTATTAACAACCTCACTCCCTGTTGTGTCTGTTGGGAATGCAATCTTTCTTTGTGTTTGCCTTTTCTCAGAGCAAGCAGCAACCTCGTGCATATTCTTTCTACAATCTAATACCTTTCCTAACGTGGAACCCAGTGCTGCACACAGTAGGTGGAGTCCTATGGATGCATTGTGCATCTTGACCACTGGCTGCCTCATATGAGCAGTCATGATCACCATGTTGTATGTGCAGTAATTCCAAACTTGCACCTCATCATAGGATAGGTTTGCTGCCATCATCCTCTTTAAGTATAGGGATCTACAGGGTCTGCTTGATCTTGTGTAGTAAACATAAACCATTTACTGGTCTAATAGAAGAGGCTATGTTAACGAACAAGAAGTAGTTGATTGCATATTAGTAACTAGTTCCAGGTTACACTGCTGAAGAAGACATTGTTACAAAGACTATGAGATGGACCTGGATTTACATCTTAATCCTTCAAGATCCTAAACTGTTCTGTTCAAAATTCCATATGATATCATCACAGTATGTGATGCTTAAGGCATTCCTCAATATTAAATCTTTCCAACCCTTATACAACAAGTGATAGCTGACAAGAGTCCCCAGTTCAAGGACCCTGAGGGTGTGGAAGTCCCTCCTGCTGGCCATTCAGAAGGTGTACCCAGCAGGAATGCAATGACCGCTAACAGTACTGCACTCATCGGCACCTTTGATTGAAGAGGACCCAGGTCAGTGACGGCAGGAGAAGGATTGCAATGTGGTGCTTGTAGGGAAGTGGGGATGAGATGGATTGAGAGCAAGAGTGAGGAGTGGCTTGTAGTGGGGCAACCCCTTCCCAAAGACCAGTCCCTCAAACAGGCCCTCAATGCCTTTGAACAAGGGACTCTGCCCTAACCTGGAGGCTACGAACAAACAGACCAATATCAAGAGGTGCAGGCTAAGTTCCTGAAGTAAGCATTAATTGATACTTAAGGATCACACTTGGTGACCGGAAGGGAAGACAATTCATGAACTTTTCCAAGATAGATTTATTTTGGATGTGGCAGTGTCCACAACCAGCACCCTCCCATTCAATAAATGCTCCACCACCAAATATGAGGTGTTGCACTTAATCAATTTTGGACAAAGGTTATGTTGTGTTGTATAAGATGTATATAGTATGTAATGTTATAAAATATGTAAAGTGTTAGAGAATTAATATGGATTCTTTTAGTGTTGTTGGTTTTTAACTTATTCCATTACAATTGTCCTTAATGGTCTCAATTAATTGCGTCAGTTCCTCAAAAACACTGCCCATGTAAACCTTGACCTCAGATTTTTGGTCTAAAACACTGATTTCCAAAAATTTGACTCTTAGACAAGCCTATATTGTCTACAACAAGTTGGAGTGAATTTAGATCTTAAGATTGTATAGGTTAAATGAACATTTCCAAAGTAGAATAAAAAGCAGGCTTCAATTAATGAACCTTATACATCCTCATGATAAATGCAGCAGCTGAAAATGTTAGTATACTTGAAGAAATAAAGGTAAAATTGCTACAATTTTACCAAACCATAGCAATACTCTGTCAGTAGAGAGACTGTTGGTGGCAGTTTAACCTAAGGGTCACCGTGCCTCAGGCAAGGGGATTGTTTGAGGAGGAGAGTCCTTCATGATACCCTCAACCTGTGCAAGAATTGAACCCACACTGTTGGCATCATTCTGCATTACAAACCAGCCAACTGAACTAACCAGCCCCCTGTACAAAAATGGAAGGTAAAGTAATGAAACGTTCTTGGATGGTCTTGAGACAGGAGAGAGACACTGGGAGTGCCAGACATTAAAACCACACCATCCAGGATAGGATTAAGTGTACTCTAGCTGGGTAAAGGAGACATTAACAACATTAACCTGTCATTTAGAATGCACAGTTCTCTTTTTATGTATGTATGAAGGAAGATTGGAATTTGGATAATGAGATGCTTACATGACCACAAGAAAGTAATAAGATATTCAATCTTTCTGTACTCCTTTAAAGTTTCACTTCAGTTTAACCAATGTGCGGCTTTCTCTGCATCACTTGAATAAAATGTCTTCGGTGATTGATTATTAAAAGTATCAATAACAAATATAGTATTATTAATATTTTTATATGTTTGCAAATAGACAAGTAACTGCGAACATGTTGTTTTTGAAACAATGAGAAATCAATGCTCTCATAATTAAACCAGAGAGAATTGCAAATAAACTTGTTAGTAATTTTTAGTCTGTGCAATCGTGTCTGTGTTTAGCACCTGCTATTCAAATGTGAGTCAATGGAACATGGAGTTACACTACATGTTACAATCAGCCTAATGCAAAATAACTGATGCTTCACTTATGCACCTTTACTGATGGCACACGCACAGAAAAGACACAAGATTTTCAGATCCCATGTTGATCTATAGGAACAGCTGTTAAAACTGGCAGAAAGAAAGCAGCTCAAGACCCAAATTATAATATGTATATACCACAAGGAATGGAAGCTAGTTAAAAAATGACACCATCTCAAGACATACAGAACTCATAACTCAGAAGAACCTGAGGTGAAGCCAAATAACCAATGCATGCCTGCAGAACGCATCAGCTAGGCAGCCAAGCACAAGATAGCAAAATATTGAAGTTGTTTGTCTTTTATGTCCTATTAGCTTTTTAATAGACAGACTGGGTCACCTTTGAAGGAAGCAAATAAAACTTGCAGAAATTACAATATTGCATTGTTATAATGTCACAGCCATTGCAGAAACACCATGGAAAATAAACTACTTGCACACTGTCCACCCATGTGGGATAGAAAGGGGGCACACAGCCAAAACAAATCTTTTTGAGCCAGACCTCGTCATTCATTTGCACCTGAAGTCCAAACCTACCCAGTGGCTTATTTTATGGTGAACCACAAAGAGTCCATTGTATATTCTTTGAATAATATACTTAACAAAATAACACCTTCCTAGTGAGAAAGCCACTGTAGAAGTAAGTTTCCTACAACTAGGTTTGCCAGCAATTTTATTTAATTTCATTTAACAGTAATACCCAATGATCTATAGTGGAAATATCATTGTATAATTTTGTGCCTTTAATTGTCATCATAAATCTTCATATCAATTAACAATGTTTCATATTTCAAGTTATATTTTGTAATCTTTATATAAACACACATGATTCTTAAATTCCATTTGGTTCTGAAAATTGTAGACCTGTAGTTTTCTCACAACGCAGGGATTACTTTTCTCTAAAGCCTGCATCCTGGTTCCCAGCAGATTATTCACCATCCTTATTATGCTCTAATCCCATTGCTTTTGATTGTTGATGTCCCCTTCACTTCATTGTGATGCTTTCATGTCCATGTTTATGACAGATAAGTGAGGATAGCACAAAAATAAGAATGGAAATATATTTCATGTACCATGCAAATAAATTGCTAGATAGATAAATTGACCTCAGATGCCACTTGTTGATATTATGTATGTTTAAGAGTAACTAAGTTCAAATCAACTAAGAATTTTTTATCATCTACTGTTTCCATACCTTATTCTATACTCAACTCTCTCTTTATCCAGGCCAGTGCATACCACACATTGATACAATTTCCAGTTAACCACATACAGACTGAAGGAGAGCCAAGACCAGCAAGAAGTACAAGAATTTCAACTTTAGAGTTGAAGAAGGCAAGAGTTTACTTTATGAATAATAACAAACACCTGGAATGAAGTTACAGGCAAAAATCCAATCTTAGAGGTTTGGATAATGCTAATAAACTATGAGTGCACGACACCAACAGAACTTCCTGAGTGAATTACAACCTTACAACCCCCTTCCAAATACCTATCTCTCACTCATAGATCTACCTGCTGCATATTTACTCAATGCCATGCGAGCTAAAACAAACATTGAGTTCAGTCTGGTAAGACATTCTTACTTAATCATCATTGTTAGTACAGAGAATAAACACAATGCCTGCACTGTAAAATAGTTTAAGTTAATAAACCATCTGCAGTTCCATATGAAATGGGTTTATGAAATCCAGATTGCATTGCTTACACAGTTATGATAATCATATTTGTCAAATTATCCACATATTTGGAAATTGTTGTAAAAAGGCCATTTCCTTTTTTGTCAACTTGACAGCATAACAAATCAAGCCATCAAATACCATTACACTTAATATTAACATCTTACAAGGTGTTTTACAAATGAAGTCAAATTGTAATGGATAAATGACTAATCATCGTTTTAATTTATTTACATACCTTGCAACTACTTTTTTCAAATGGAGTGCTTAGAAACAGTATTTCTGTCTGAGCAAATTCAGTTTGATTTATATTAATTTCACAAGGTTTAGATTTCAAGCTGTAGTAGAAGCTCAAAAAAAAATTGAGAAGGCTTAGAAAACAAAAGGTTTTCAATGGCTACGAACAGCAAAACCCAGGTTCAATGCCTCAAGCATTTGTATTTGGAAATTTTATATTAGAACAGCGGTGTCCAAAATGAGGTTCTGGCTGTCCAGCTCGGAAACCTTTGTTCATCGTTCTTGAAATAATTGCCTGCATCTGCAGAAACATGTTCTCTGGTGTACTTTCTCTACTTGTTCCTCTGAGCTGTCATGACAAAATTGTTAATCTTTAATGTGGAATTAAAACTGAAGTTAAGTTTGTAGGGAATTGGAAAGGGAGAAGGAGATAGAGACCTCATTTGGTAGGGGGAGGGGCAGGGTTGACAAATTATTATCGGTTTCACACTTCTTAACCCTATTTTAAGAAGCTAAGGAACTTTGGGTAAGGGAAGAAAATATAAAATCAATCAATGCAAACTTGCACTTAACAGTACAACTGACATAGAAAATGTTCCAAGTTCTGTCAAAGAAGTTTGTAAAAAAAAACTGACACTGAGCCAGGGAATGTTTAGAGGGAGTGACCAAAAGCCAAGTCAGAGGGAGGAATTTTAAGGTGAGTTGAAGGATTGAGAAAAGTGTGGTGATGCATGTTGGAGGGTAGGCCAGCTCACGACTTTGTATAAGCTGCTAACTCATGATGAAGATCCCTACAACCATTCGCTTTCTTCACTTATAGGGAACTTCAGGACCTGCTTGGTCTAGTATGGTAGGGTAGAACAAATTCTTGATCTAACTAGAAGAGACTCTGTGGTTAACAAGATATAGTTTATTGTATTTTAGCGACCATTTGCAGATTATGTTGATGTGAAAGACATTGTGACGGAGACTTTGAGGAGGTCTCAATATTTGGTGTTACTCCTTCCAGGTCCTTAGCTGTTCAGACGAAGTCCATATGAACTCATTGTAATGCTTTTGATATTCTTCAGTATCAATCCTTTCATACCCATTTGTAACATCATTCCCAATACTTATTTTTGTTATAAATATTATAGATTTTTATATATGGTTAGATATGCCACTACCCATTTCCATCTAAGTCCCTAACTGTACAAAATCAGATGATATAGTTGTTTCACTGTTCTCCTGCAACAAATTACCTTTAGACTTGGCAGTCTGGTAAGTTGCTGGGTTGAAGATCATTGACTTTGATTCTCTTCCTGATAGTAACAGGTCTGTGGGTCCAAAGATGTGCAGGTTAGGCGGATTGGCCATGCTAAATTGTCCATAGTGTCCAGGGATATGTAGGCTAGGTGGATTAGCCATGGTAAATGCAGAGTTATGGGGATAGGGTATGTGGCTGGGTCTGAATGGGATGCTGTTTGGACAGTGGAGACCCAATGGGCTGAATGGCCCTCTTTCTGCACTGTACGGATTCTATGAAACTACAACTCGATGATTCTTTGATTATAAGTCACTTGTGTTATCAAATTTCCTGCTGAGCTCATCCAATCAATCAGTAGCAGATAATTAACTTCAAATGGGCATTCTGAAGAAGGGTCACTGGACCCAAAACATTAACTCTGCTTTCTCTCCACAGATTCTGCCAGAGCTGATGAGTTTTTCCAACCATTTCTATTTTTGTTTCTGATTTCCAGCATCCGCAGTTGTTTTTTTTAAACTCATGATGGGATAGAGTTCCTTCAGTTCCTCTCACAGCATGAACAATGCATGGTTTCTGCGAGACTGTAAGCTCCCTGGATGACCATAACTTTTCTGTTCAGATCCCTGTTGCCCCTGTCTGAATGTGACAGCCAGTCTGCAAGGCAGTACCTAGCGATTGTGGCCCATCGCGTAGAGTAGGATTGTTCTTATATTGGTCTTGATTATCTTGTAGGCACAAATACAAAGCCATGCTCTTTGGTAAGATAGAGAGTTGAGTTTGAACTTCTTATCAGCAAAACTGATGGTGCTCAACCCCATCAAAGTGGGGTGGATCTATATTTTAGCAATGCCGTGTGGAGGATTGTATTCTTCTTCAAGGGTGACTTAATTGCCCTGATCATCACATTCAATTGTGGGTATCTCAACGAGCTCATGACCATTTTCAAATCCAGAATAGGCTCAAGAGGAAACTATGGCCCATTGCCTGAAACCACTACCTCAGTAAAATCATGCAGACTTT
Source organism: Ginglymostoma cirratum (assembly GCA_024137785.1). Taxonomy (NCBI): domain Eukaryota; kingdom Metazoa; phylum Chordata; class Chondrichthyes; order Orectolobiformes; family Ginglymostomatidae; genus Ginglymostoma; species Ginglymostoma cirratum. The sequence continues at coordinate 4,593,011 of JAHRHZ010000061.1, read as the reverse complement.
AATTTCGCAGTAAGAACAGTTTAGCTTTTCTTGTTACTGAATTGAAGGGCTTTTCTGTGTTTTGTAGCTAAAATGGAAGATTCCCACCCCCTCCCCAGTAAAACCGAGGAAACCTGCTTTTGCAGTTGAAGTGGGTGTTTCACGCCCTTCAGGGATGAAATGAAGGATTCCCGCCTTTTCCATAGCTTCGTAGTTTGACTCTCTCTGTTCTTGGCTGCAGTAAATGATTCTCATTTCACTGAATAGTTTTCATTCCCCTCCTCACCTTGAAGGTATGGGGTTCATGCTGGAGCTGAAGAAGAGAATTTGATTTATAGTCAATCAAAAACAGAATATTGAATGATCAGCTTTCCAGCACAAAGGCACTGTTTGAGTGTGCCGGTGGGGGGAGGTGGTAGACCTGGACATAGCTGGCATACACATGGAAGCTGCCTCCATGCTGTCCAAATGTGGAAGAAGCACATGGACAACAGAAAAGATGGGGAAAAGGCAAGATCCTCATGACACTGGAGGTAGCAATGCAAGAATGAGAAGACAAAGCCATTGTCCCAAATGTTCAGATTGAAGAGTGACAAATGAGGATAATCCCACTGAGATGATAAGAGAGGAGAGGATGGTGTGATCAACCATGTCAAATACCTGAGGGAGAGTGAAGAAGATGAGAAGGAAGAATGTAACACCATCACAAACCCCATTAGGTGTATTTCAGTACCATCATAAGGACAGAAGCCTGACTGGTCTGACTCAAACTGAGAAATACAAGATCTATGGAAGTGAAAAGGGAAGCAGTGAAAATTTGTGAGGAAGAAGTATTTAAGTTTTTTTTTGAGGAGGTAATGGTGCTTGTGGTTTTGAAAGAGTTGAAGGTAATACTTGAAAGGAGGGAGCATGATAACATTAATTAGCTTGGGTGCCACGAAGGTGAGATTGAATGGTCAGCTGCTTAGTAGCTATGGGCAAAGGAAGCAGCAGAATCCACTGAATGGATCATTGCAGTTTCAATTGTTAAGATGTCTATTCATACATTGCCCTTGGTATACAACAACAAGGCTGAGAGACAGAATTATATTCGAGAGGAAAATTGACAGGCAGAATTTTATAGGTGTCTGAATGATGTGCTCAGGGTGAGGTGTGTGGCAGAATCAGGTGAGAAATGCACCTCAACATGGAGATCATCTCGCTCCACCTTTTTAGCATTTTCACAAGCAACATGGTGGGATTCTCATTCAACAATGGTGAGATGCCAATTGACAGGAATTAGCACTTGTTAAATGCCTTGTTAATGCCGCAAATCACATCACTAACACGCACCCTCCCATCTCACCAAACAGACAAGATGTCAGGAAAATTCAACATGGAAGCCAGAGCAAAAGCTGCAGAATTCAGCCTGCTACTTGTTCCAAATTATCTCCATGTTGAAAACTGGGCACCAATATTGTGGGCATGTTTCATAGACAACTGCCACATAAGCCCACATTACCATCCATCATGTGTTAGCCTCTAAGAACACTTATGGCTTATTTCTCATACACTTACAGAAAGCTTCTGCACTTCAATTTTGCATCTCAGGTTGCACCTACGACTGTCATTGTAATGCTGCCACGAGGACATTGTGCACTCTGGGTCATTCACCCAGATCATTGACTGGACCCACTCTGTCTACCTGATGCTCACAGCACCTCTGCCTTGTATTGCCTTGCTTTGCATTTTTGTGCTTTGCCATATCAGCCAGAGATACTGGGTTCAGCTATCACTGCCGTGTTACTTAGCACAGCCACAAAACCAGAAAGTTTGTCCAAGTTGTTAGTCATCCTCAGATATGTCGATAGAATAGCCTTCACTGAGGGTCAGTAAGTAAAGGGTCAATAAATGTGGAGCTGGAAAAGCACAGCAGGTCAGACAGCATCCGAGGAGCAGGAAAGTCAGCACGTCGGGCCGAAACGTTGACTTTCCTGCTTCTCGGATACTATCTGAACAGCTTTGTTTTTCCACCTCTACATTTATTAACTCCAGCTTCCAGCATCTGCAGACCTCACTGTCTCCAAGTTAGTAAGTAAAGGGTCACATCTAATACCAGTCCAGCCATTATTCTCATCATAAGGGATGATAAGCTGAATGATGGGCAGCACAACACCCATCTTGACTCTTTCTACCCTGTCATGGGCTGTTTAGAGAGAGGCAGATACTATGGGAAATAAAAGTGGCTGGCACACTTGGTACTGTGCGGGTAAGGAGATGTCCTAAACAATTGAGCAGTCAGTACAGAGGGCATGCAGGGTTAGTGGTATCAGGGTTTAGGTGGGTGAGAGCAAGTGGAGAAGATGTTGCAGGCAATAGTGGGAGTGGTAGTGGGATGGAGTGTGTGTGTGATATCAGAGAGAAGATGGCAGCACTTACACAGGCAGAGTGGAGAAGGGCTTTGACCTTCTTCTTAGGCAGAGACTGCTTTAACTCGGGTGGCAACGTTGGACCATAGTTGGTTTCTGGCCTCCACTCCTGGTCCTCATGGAGGAGGAAGTCCCACACTGGGGACCCTGTTCAGCAGATTCTCCAAGGCCATGCCCACAGAGCTGCACTCTGATCTCCCCGCTGTCTGCCATGTCCTCGGCAAATGTCGGGGGCCATGTAGGACAGCTCCAGACTGACAGTGCTGTCCAAGTGCACAGTGGTCTTTAAAAGATGGTTCTTGAACTAGAAATGCCAATGGATACCATCATGTCCACTGACATCTGAGTTGTTCTGCAAATGGCACATGGTAAGAAGGGGAGGAAATCGGATGTGAGAGACACCGTGAGGAAGTGAATTAGTGAGGTGAGTTTGGTAAGATACACTGAGACAACACACAAGGTGGCAAATCATCCAAAAATTCAATGCCATTCAGTCGAGACAAACGAAGTAGTGAACGAATGAATGATTTTATTGTCACATATATCTAGGAAGGTATAGTGAAAAGTGTATTGTCACCACAATCATGCGGCATTTTAAGTTACAAAAAGAAAAAAAGAAAGGGCTTAGAAAGAGTTCACCTTCATCAACCGGTGTCCAACACAGCTCCAGGGGTTTTGCAATGTTGCAACAAGGTTGACCTTGAGGAATCCCCACTCCGGGTACAGAAATGATGAAGCTGATGCCCCAGGAGACCCCATCTCTTCATGCCGCTGCTGGCTCACTGACACCACCAAGAGTCAACTTGAACAGTTCAACAACTTTACTAACACCTTTCACCCCAACCTCAAATTCACCTGGACCATCTCTGATACCTCCCTCTTCTTCCTGGACCTCTCCGTCCCCATCTCTGGTGACCACCTCGAAACTGATATCTATTTCAAGCCCACCAACTCCCACAGCTAACTAGACTACACCTCCTCTCACCCACCTTCCTACAAGAATGTGATCCTCTATTCCCAATTCTTCCAGCTCTGCTGCGTCTGCTCCCAAGATGGGGTGTTCCACTCCTGCACATACCAGATGTCCTCCTGTTTCAAGAACCATAACATCCCCCCTCTGGTGATCAAAAATGCCCTCAACCGTATCTCTTACATTTCTTGCACTTCTGCCCTCAAACCCCCTGCCCCAACAAAAATAAAGACAGAATCGGCCTCGACCTCACATATCACCCACCAACCTCCAATGTATCATTCTCCGCCACTTCCGTCACCTACAATCCAACCCCACAACAAATGAGATATTTCCCTCCCAACCCCTCTCTGCCTTTCGTAGGGACTGCTCTCTCCACAACTCCCTCGTCCATTCCACACTTCCCACTAGCTCCACCACCCCTGGCACCTTTCCCTGCAACCACAGGAGGTGCTACATCTGCCCCTCCACCTCCCCCCTTCACCTCCATCCAAGGCACAAAACAAACCTTCCACATTAGACACAGGTTCACCTGCATATCTGTCAACTTGGTCTACTGTATCCGCTGCTCCCGATATGGCCTCCTCTACATTGGTGAGACCCAGTGTAGACTCGGAGACCGTTCTGTGGAGCACTCATGCTCTGTACAAGACAAATAACAACACATTCCGGTCGCCAACCATTTTAACTCCCCCTCCAGTGCCACAATGATACCACCTGCAAACTGGAGGAGCAACATCTCATATTCCACCTCAGGAGCCTACAGCCTGATGGTCTTAACATGGAATTCACCAGTTTTAAAATCTCCCCACCCCATGTCCAAGCCTCTCAATCACCTCTGCCTCCTTGACCTGTCCATCTTCTCTCCCACCTCTCCGCCCCTCCCATCCCACTGATCGATCGCCACCACTCCCTACCTGCACTCACTTATCACCATCCCACCTACCTTCCCCAGCCCCACCCCTCTTCTCTTTATTTCTGAGCTCCCTACCCCCTCCCCCATTTCTGAAGAAGGGTCCTGACCCGAAACATCATCTTTCTTGCTCCTCTGATGTTGCCTGGCCTGCTGTGTTCCTCCAGCTCCACACTGTGTTGTCTCTGACTCCAAAATCTGCAGTTCTTTCTATCTCTGAGTGGCCAGTTAGCTTTTTTTCCATTATTTAAAACATAAAGTGAGTACTGCAGAGTGAATGAGTACTTGATAAAATTAATGCTTCATAAAAATTCAGCTCCACACTGGTGTGAACAACGCGATGTTTCTCCATAAAACATCATTAGCTCTATTTAGCAGGCTTGGTGTTGTTACAGAAGATTGCATCACACTCAGCCTAAAATATGGAGAATAACTAGAGAATATTGTTTTTAAGTGAGGAGAATAATACTGGGTGAACCCAGTTTCACCATACAACTTACATTCTGTATTATTGACTTCTACGAATGATTTTTCTGGTCAATTATCCAAGCATGAATGGTCTGCAACAATCTAAAATTTACATAATTACTTCTGGATAATCATCAGCCATGTTAAAACTACATTTGACTCCATTCTTTAAAAGTGAGTACAGTGCTGGGGTTACTGGTGGGATTAATCGATATTGTTGCAGTGTTTGCTATGTAAGCAGCGTCACTTAGAGGCATATTTCCTTTGCGCACTCAAGTAATAATAGTAAATTAAAATGTAATTTGCCATTGTTGACTTGGTGTTTGAAAACAAGAGTTCACCTAAGGAAAAGCAAAACGTAGAGTAATGGGTTCACCAACTGAGTCTAAAGGATTATGTTGTAATACTAACGTAAGGTAACATGATTTAGAGAGAGCTATCACAGAGGAGTTATAGAGTCATAGAGATGTACAGCGTGGAAACAAACCCTTGACTCCAACTTACCGATGCTGAGAGATATCCTAAATAAATCTAGTCCAATTTGCCAGCATTTGGCCCACATCCTTCGACACTCTATACTCATCCAGGTGCCTTTTAAATGTTGTAATTGTGCCAGGCTCCACCACCTGGTCTGGTCGTTCCATACATGCATCAACCTCTGCATGCAAAAGTTGCCCCTTAGGTCCTTTTTAAATCTTTCCCCTCTCACCTTAAACTAATGCCCTCTAAGTTTTGGACTACCCTCCCTTGGAGAAAGATCTTGGCCGTTTACTCTATCTATGCCCCTCATGATTTTATAAACCTGAAAAGGTCTCCTTTCAGCCTTGAATGCTCCAGGGGAAAAAAAAAGTCCCAGCCTCTCCCCCAATCCCAGCAACATCTTTGAAATCTTCCCTGTCAAGTTTAACACCTTTTCTATAGGAGGGAGACCAGATTTGAGCACAGTAGTCTAAAAATGTCCTCACCGATTCCTGTACAGCCGCAACATGACCTCCCAACACCTATACTCAATACTGTGACCAATAAAGGCCTTCTTCACCACCCAGTCCATTTTCAAGGAACTATGTACCTGCACCACTCAGTCTCTTTGTACAACACTCCCCAAGGCCCTATCATTAACTGTACAAGTCCTGCCTGGTTTGATTGACCAAAATTCAGCACGTCACGCTTACCTAAATTAAACTCCACCTGCCACTCTTCAGCCCATTGGCCCACCTGATCAAGGTCCCCTCATACTCTGAGATAACCTTCTTTACTGTCCACTACAATTTCGGTGTCTTCTGCGAGATTACTAACCATACCACCTACATTCACATCCGACTCATATATGTAAATGACAAAAGGCAGTGGACCCAGCAGCTTTGTGGCACACTGTTGGTCGCAGGCCTCCAGTCTGAAAAACTACTTCTACCACCACCCTGTGTCTCCTCCCTTCAAGCCAAGTTTGCATCCAATTTGCTAGCTCCCCCTGGGTTCCATGTGACCTAACTTTACTGACCAGTCTACCATGTGGAACCTTGCCGAATACTTTGCTGAAGTTCATTCAGACAACATCTATATCATTCTGCCTTCATCAATCTTCTTTGTTACCTCTTCAAAACACTCAATCAACTTAGTGAGACACAATTTCCCACATACAAAACCATGTTATCTATCCCTTAGATAGCAGGGGTCACGATGCTTTTACCGAGAGTTCCTCCATGATTTTCTTGAGGAATAATTTTTAATTTTCCAGGACTGTTTTTTGATTTACAAGGACTTCCTCTTTATCCTCATTGGCTCCTTTATTAGGTGGTGCAGTCATGTGGGAACATTGAAGAGCCAAGGCCACACTGCAGCCCTGAGCTATCTTTCTCAACGTTGCCCACTTCTGTTCCAAATGCTTGGCAGCGTCTAGGGTTGTCTTCCTAGCTTATGTCCTTTCCCACATGGCTGAGGTCCTCCTGCAGTCCCGGGGTAGTGCCCAACCCATGTCACTCCATCGCTGAGCTATGGAAATTGACTGCATCTTGTATCCAACAAGCGCTCTTGCATTTTTTTTAGTTTTTCTTGCTTATCTTCCGGAGAGAATTTGGTCATGGAGGCAACAGCATCGGGGTCCGGAGCATGGCAGCGGCTGGGCCGGGACTTTGGTGCTCAGCGATGAGGCAGCTAGTGAGCCGGGAACTCCAGCAGTCAACAACATTATGGCATTGTTAAGGTCCAGGCAGTGAGACAGCTGATGAGCCTGGATGGGACTCTGGTGGTTGGCGGTGAGCCAGCAGCACAGAGGAGCAATTGAGCCCTTGTTAGGACCCCTTTGTGGGGAAAGCCCAGCGTGGAGTGTCTGCAGGCCCATGGCTAAAGAAATACTGCAATGATGAACTTCCTAATTTTAATTATTTATGTTTTACTTTATATGAAGAAGAACTACAATGTTTAACTTTAAGTTATTTCTTTATTTTTCTACTTTTACATAGATTTTGCATCTAAGATGGCGCAGGGGTGGAAACTTTATCCACTTTTCACTGTACTCCTGTATCCCTGTACTTGCATACACTTGACAATAAAACTGAATTCTAATTCTAAACCTAAGTCTGTATTTGTACTGGCATATTCACGGAAACAGAATTAGAGGAGTTTGTCAATATTCTCAATAATCATCACCTCTTCATTAATTTTAAAGCTACACCACACACAGAGAGCATTAATTCAGTTTTCCGTGGAATTGGAATGCTATGGATGGCTCTGTTCAGTTAACTGATTTTGGTATCTCTTGTTAATTCTCCCTCAACTTCATTCAATTCTTCCTTTCAGACAATGCCTTCTCCCATTGTTCTGCCTCTTCCAACTATAATGTTCCTTGCATTATCTGTTTGTGCAGAATGGCACAAAATATAACTACATGACCCATACCTCTGGGCAAGGTTCTGGAAGCACCTGGACTGATCACAGCGAAGCTGCGTAGAGGTACAGTCAGCCATACGTGGAGGAAGTACCTTGTGTCTTCTATCTGCCATCATCTGGTGTTCCAAGATAAGTGAAAAAGTAGAAAGCACATGATTATATTGTGGCAGCTTCCAGCAGAGCCAACACACCAACACAAGTCTCCCCAAGCAGGTGCTCTACTCCCAGCTTCAAAATGGCAGGGGAGCCCCTGGTGGACACAGGAAGTGCTTCAGTGATACCCTGAAGGTCTGACTGGTGACACCTGGGAATCACTTACCCAAGACCATCCAAAATAGGGGAGGAGCATTCAGGAAGGCATCAAGCACCTTGAGACTGGCCGTCGGGAAAAAGTGGAAGCCACGTGAAAACAGCGAAAGGAGTACGCTGTCACACCAATGCCCTACCCAGCCCTTCGCGTGACCACCTCCTGTCCCAAGTGTAACAGAGCCTGCGGTAGCCACATCAGTCTGGACAGCCACCTACCAACTCACACTGACAGTGGAAGAGAGTTATCCTCGTCTGCAAGGGACCACCAGTGATGATGAGCACAGCTTTTCAAAGAACAAAGAAAACTTACAGCCCAGGAACAGGCCCTTCGGCCCTCCAAGCCTGTGCCGATCCAAATCCACTGTCTAAAACTATCGCCCAATTCCTAAGGATCTGTATCCCTCTGCTCCCCACCTACTCATGCATCTGTCTAGACGCACCTTAAATGAATCTACCGTGCCTGCCTCTACTACCTCTGCTGGCAACGCATTCCAGGCACCTACCACCCTCTGTGTAAAGTACTTTCCGCGTGTATCCCCCTTAAACTTTTCTCCTTTCACCTTGAACGCGTGACCCCTCATTATTGAATCCCTCACCCTGGGAAAAAGCTTATCTCTATCAACCCTGTCTATACCCTTCATGATTTTGAAGACCTCAATCAGGTCCCCCCTCAATCTCCTTTTTTCTAATGAAAACAATCCTAACCTACTCAACCTCTCTTCACAGCTAGCACCTTCCATACCAGGCAACATCCTCGTAAACCTTCTCTGTACCCTCTCCAAAGCTTCCACATCCTTTTGGTAATGTGGCGACCAGAACTGTACACAGTATTCTAAATGCGGCCGAACCAAAGTCTTGTACAATTTTAACATGACCTGCCAGCTCTTATACTCAATACCCCGTCCGATGAAGGCAAGCATACCATATGCCTTCTTGACCACTCTATCCACCTGTGCAGCCACCTTCAGGGTACAATGGACCTGAACTCCCAGATCCCTCTGCTCATCAACTTTTCCCAAGGCTCTTCCATTTACAGTATAGTTCGCTCTAGAATTAGACCTCCCAAAATGCATCACCTCATACTTGCCCGGATTGAACTCCATCTGCTACTTCTCCGCCCAACTCTCCAGTCTATCTATATTCTCCTGTATTCTTTGACAATCCCCTATGCTTTCTGCTACTCCCCCAACCTTCGTGTCATCTGCAAACTTACTGATCAGACCACTTATGCCCTCTTCCAGATCATTTATGTATATCACAAACAACAGTGGCCCCAGCACTGATCCCTGTGGAACACCACTGGTCACCTTTCTCCATTTCGAGAAACTCCCTTCAACTACTACTCTCTGTCTCCTGTTGCTCAACCAGTTCTTTATCCACCTAGCTAGAACACTCTGCACACCATGTGACTTCACTTTCTCCATTAGTTTACGATGGGGAACCTTATCAAACGCCTTACTAAAGTCCATGTAGATGACATCTACAGCCCTTCCTTCATCTATCAACTTGGTCACTTCCTCAAAGAACTCTATTAAGTTAGTAAGGCATGATCTCCCCTGCACAAAACCATGTTGCCTATCACTGATAAGCCCATTCTTTTCCAAATAGAAATAGATTCTATCCCTCAGTACCTTCTCCAGCAACTTTCCCACCACTGACGTCAGGCTTACTGGTCTGTAGTTACCTGGAATATCCCTACTACCCTTCTTGTGCAGGGGGACAACATTAGCAACTCTCCAGTCCTCCGGCACGTCACCTGTGTTTAAGGATGCACAAAGATATCTGTCAGGGCCCCAGCTAGTTCCTCTCTCGACTCCCTCAGCATCCTGGGATAGATCCCATCCGGTCCTGGGGATTTGTCCACCTTAATATCCTTTAGCCTACCCAACACATCTTCCCTCCTTTCATTACACTTCTGTGGTGATCAGGCAAAGTGGAAGATTTCCCATTTCACAAAAGCTCTTAATTTGTTTTCAGATGCCCTGAAAGTGACATGAATGCAGGCAACCGGCAGGTCTGGCCAAGTTGGAATCCAGACACTGTTGCCAATATCAGAACTCACTCATTCTGGCCATTAGCATCAATGTCGAAATTAATATGTTGGTTTTGTCTGGTACACAGAGTATTGGTCATCTGCTTGATCTAGCTAGCTGCTGCACACTACAATTGGGAGACCCAAGAGAGTCTCTAAAGTAGCAGCTTGTAAGCAGTTGGAATTGAATAATGTAAATGATGGTGGTGACTTTGACAATCACTGACAATGGCTAGCCTTTGGATTCTACAACTGTCCTGCTGCAACAAATTGAATGAATCAGCTACAACACAGTGTGGAGCTGGAGGAACACACCAGATCAGGCAGCATCAGAGGAGCAGGCAAGCTGACATTTCGGGTCAGGACCCTTCTTCAAAAATGGGGAGGGGGATGGGAGCTGGAAAATAAATAGAGAGAGGATGGGTGGGGCTGGGGAAGGTATGGATGGTGATAGGAAGTGGTGGGAATTGATCAGTGGGAAGGATGGGGCAGATAGGTGGGAGAGAAGGTGTACAGGGTATGTCAGGTCAAGGAGGTGGGAGGGAGGATAGTTGGGGCTGGGGAAAGGTTGGTGGGGTGGTAATAGTTTGGATGTAGTTAGGGGGTAGTGGGCATTGGTTGGCAGGAAGGGTAGGCGGATAGGTGGGGAAGAAGATGGACAGGAACAAAAACAAAGTTGCTGGAAAAACTCAGCAGGTCTGGCAGCATCTGTGAGGGAAAAAAACAGATTTAACATTTTGGGTCCAGTGACCATTCCTCAGAACTGTTTTTTTTAAAGAAGATGGACAGGTTGTGTCAGGTCAAGTTGGCAGGGATGAAAGGGAGGTTTGAACTGGGGATGAGGCCGGCGGGGTGGAGAGATTTTAAAACTGGTGAATTCCATGTTTAGGCCATTGGGCTATAGGCTCCTGAGGCAGAATATGAGGTATTTCTCCTTCAGTTTGCGCGTGGTATCATTGTGGCACAGGAGAAGACCCAGAATGGACATGTCACCCAGGGAGTGGGAGAGGGAGTTAAAATGGTTCGTGACTAGAAATTGTTGTCGTTTGTCGTGTAGAGAGTGCAGATGCTCCACGAAATGATCCCCGAGTCTACACTTAGTCTCACTGTCATCGAAGAGACCACATCGGGAGAAACGGATACAGTAGACCAAGTTGGAAGATGTACAGGTGAACCCCAGTCTGATATGAAAGGCTTGCTTTGGGCCTTGAATGGAGGTGAGGGGTAAGTGTAGGGACAGGTGTAGCAATTCCTGCGGTTGCAGGGAAAGTTGCCAGAGGTGGTGGGGCTAGTGGGGAGTGTGGAGTGGATGAGGGAGTCGCAGAGTGAACAGTCTCTATGAAAGGTAAATAGAGGTGGGGAGGGAAATATCTCTTTGTTTGTGGGGTCGGATTGTAGGTGACGGACGTGGCGGAGAATGATATGCTGGATGTGGAGGTTGGTGAGGTGGTACATGAGGACCGGGGGATTCTGACTTTGTTTTTGCTGGGGGGAGAGGGTTTGAGGGCACAAGTGCGGGAAATGCAAGAGATATGGTTGAGGGCATTTTCGTTCAGTGGAGGGGGAAGGTTGCACTCCTTGAAATCGGAGGACGTCTAGGATGTCTGGGAGTGGAATACTCCACATAGGGAACAGATGCGGTGGAAGTGGAGGAATTGGGGGTAAGCAATGGCATTCTTACAGGAGGCTGGGTGAGAGGAGATGTAGGTAGCTATGGGAGTCGGTGGGCTTGAAATAGATGTCAGTATTGAGGTGGTTACCAGAGTCGGAGACAGAGAGGTCCAGGAAGGGGAGGGAGGTATTAGAGATGGTCCAGGTGAATTTGAGGTTGGGGTGATAGGTGTTAGTAAAGTTGATGAACTGTTCAAGCTCCTCATGGGAGCACAAGGCAACACCGATGCAGTAATCAATCTCTCCAACCCCAGTCTCATCCCTCCCTCTCGTCCCCAACTCCTCGACCTGACACAACCTGTCCATCGACTTCCCCACCTATCCGCCTCCCCTTCCCGCCGACCAATCCCCACTACCCTCTACCTGCATACAACTTATCAGCACCTCACCTACCTTTCCACAGCTCCACACATCCTCCCTCCCCACTCCTTGATCTGACACAACCCGTCTGTCTTCTCTGCCACCTATCCGTCCCACCCATCCTACTGACCAATCACCACCACTCCCTACCTACAATCACCTATCACCATCCCACGTACCTTTCCCCAGCCCCACCCTTCCTCCCTCTATTTATTTCCCAGCTCCCTTGCCCTTTCCATTTCTGAAGAAGGGTCCCGACCCGAAACGTCAACTTTCCTATTCCTCTGATGTTGCCTGTGCTGCTGTGTTCCTCCAGCTCCAACTGTATTGTCTCTGACTCCAATATCTTGCTATCTCTGAATAAATAAGCTATAATCCTACTTACAAACTGCAAATTCCTGGTTTACATTTCTATAGATCCTGGGATAGGCATCCTATTTCTGCCTTGTTCGAACTGCGCCAGAGCATAATTGATATGGTTGTGCTTTTGCTTCTGCCATTGCTCTTCTTCCTTTAATTGTCCTTCCATCCAAAGCAAGACTGCTTCACTCCAAGGCCTGCATGGAGGCATTTATCTCAGTCCAGCACATCCAAGTCTCTGTCCCCCAATTTTCACTTTGCACAACTGATGCTTTATTCAATACATCATACACTACCACCCTCACCGCATTCCCCCTATTCCCAACGTCAGTCAGAGTTCAGGCTTAACATGGGAAATTATCGATTTCAGGAATCCAATTTCAAATTATAATGCTGATAGCCGGAGCCTTGGTCCTAATTATCTTCTTAAAAATTGAGAAACTACGTACAACAATTCACCTAATGCTGTGACAGCTTTAAACATTTATCTATACATGTGGAACTTTCCAAATCTATAGCAGATGCAAAATTATTCTGCAATTTACTCTCAATCATCATGGTCCGATTATTCCAAATTGTACTGTGTGATAGAGATAGTGAAAATATGCCCATTTTTTGATTTAGCAGTTGCTGATATTCTGCTATCCACATTCTCAACTATTTGAATCAGTCCATTTATTTATGTGAACAATTTGCTGCAGGGAACATTTTTATTGGGGAGATAGCACGGGGGCAATATCTAAAATCCTGGTATTCTGCGCATGACTACACGTTTAATTTTTTTTATAATACTTAACATCCTTTGACATTTACAAAAATGATAAATCAGCATGGCATACATGGACTAATTTACAGCAGGAGGCAATTTCCTCTATGTTGGATTGGAAAAAAGAATCACAAGCAACTTTCTTTTACATTCAGTGCCTAATTTAAAAATTAAGTCTAAATTATAGATGTTGGCTTTGCAATTGTATGGGTATATATTGCCACAACCCTTTGAGCTGCAAGGATGACCATAACTCCAGAAAGCCATTCATAATTCTTTAATTATTCTATGTATGTGGTCCTGACGACAAGGAAACTTGATGCTGTTATTTTGACTCTACTGCAGACATTCACACATAGCACCCATTACAGTCAAACAGTGGCACCATTATGATATCATTTTGTCTGGTTACCAGTACCAGTCCCAAAATTAACTTCAGAGAAACAAATTTAATTTGTTAGTGCTCTTTTTTTGTTGATCAGGTACGTTCTAATTAACACTTTAAGCTGATATTTCCAGGGGTGCTTTCTATTTCTTGGTTGACCAACTTTGCGAATAACGGTTCAACTTCATTTTCTGTGAAGTCCAAGAAGCAATAACAATGTAAATGAAATATGAGGAAGTATTTTGATTACTTAAAAGTCAATGAAGTATACCAGCAAACCATTCAGAACATTACTCATGGAAAGTCAGATTTAGAGCAAGAACTGCATCAATCATGAAACACACAACTGCTTCCTTTATAAAATATTGTTAGGGTAAAAATGTCTCAATGGTTTCATAAATTAGTGTCATAAAAATGGAGAGGATGAGATCTAGGGGATATAAACTTGTTATGGAATGAGCTTAGAAGAGGTTTTCAATGCTGGAAGTACAGTTACAGAATAAGGCCAAAGAACCTGCAGAGAGTTTTGGAGTAGGAATGAGACAGCTGAGATCTTGACTATCAACAACGAATAAAGGGAATAGGATAAATGAAAAGCCAGAATCTGAGGAATAGAATATCTGGGAAGGATATATGGCTCAGAGAGATTGTACAGACATGGGCTCAGATATTTCAAGGAATAGCAATCACAGTCAAATTGCCATTCTACCTTGTATTTCTCCATTGCACTGAGATACACATTTCTAGCTGGGAGTTCTAACTTGGTTCCTTCAGAAGTAGGGAGCATGTGTGAAATCAACACAGCTCCCATGTTGTACAGGATAGGAGGCAAGTCAAACTAGGCCCCTTTTGGCATGGTCAGCTCCCATGCTCTGTGACTTAAATGTCCAGCAGAACGGCCAGCCACTTTGACAGCTGTTGTGAAAGCATAAGTATGTAAGGTAAGTGTGAGGTCAAGGTTACAAGTGGGTAGGTTGCCAGGTAAGCAAGGTACCAAGAAGGTAAGGTGTCAGATAACTGATGGAGTGCTTACAACAGGTAGGTTAGGGGGAGCGTGGTTTTGTAAGGGCTTCTAGCAGGGGAGATCCAATGGTATTGGATCCAACAGCGGCAAAGGGGGAATATCTGGGTTCACAGAGGTGGGGGGAGTGATGTCGGGTTTGGATAGTATGAACAAATTTGAAATGGTAAAGAAGGATACTCTGTTTCCACTCATTGATATGTCAGTAATTAGGGTCACGATTTCAAGATTGCCAGCAAGAGAGTTAGGACTGAGATGAGGAGAAACTTCTTTACTCAGAGAGCTATTAGGATTTGGAGAGTGGTGGGAGAGTGGTGGAAGCGAATTCTGCAGGGGGGTTCAAAAGAGAGTTTGATGTATATTTGAAAGTGATGAAGGTAGAGGGAATGGAGATAGGACTGGAGAGTGGGACTAGCTGGGTAGCTGTTTTCACAGCCGTTACTTACACAATGGGTCGAAAAGCCTCCTTCTGTACTATAAAGTTCTATGATTCTATGCTATTTTTTATTCTGAAACTAGGGTCTTAACTTTGAACAACGGAGACTGTAAAGGCTTGAGGAGAGAACAGCTAGGGTGGGTTGGGAAAATGCAGCTCCAAAATATCACCCACACCCAACTTGATAACCACGAACCTAACACTCACACCAACACTGACGCAACGCCTCCCCTACCTGATACCTCAATGTACCCTAAGCCATTTATCAACAAACTCTTCCCTCGCTTCCCTACGAACTTTGGGTATATCCTGTCCGGCCAAGGGGATTTATCTATCCTCATGTTTTTCAAAATTTCTAGCACATCCTCCTTCCCAACATCAACCTACTAAAAGTGGAAAGTAAATGTCAGTCAGCCAGCAGTCTGTGTCACATATCAGATTATCTCAATGTTGCATATTAATGATACTTGTGGCTACCATATTTGAGTTGCTGTGCGCATGAATGCTCAGTTGCAGATTGCCCCACCTACACACGTGCAGGACTAACCTTGATCATGGAGGATGGAAGAGGGGGTGGAGGACAGCCATTTTCATGGTATAACTGCGCTTGTGTGTTAAGCAGAAGCAGGAGAGATACTGCCAATGTTTCTATACATTTACCTGCTGTCATTGTGATAGTGTTCTCAAGGCTCCTAATTGTTGCAGCCACATTGAAGAAAGGATGACTGTTACAACTAGTTGAGGAGATGCAGATCAGCTCCCCTCTTTTTAAACTCCTCTCTGTCAAATGCAACAAGTAATTTTATTTCTTTTTAGCATACAGTTATAATACTTCAGTTAAAATGTTGTACTAGTCAAAATTAAGGAGCAATTTACAAGTTTTTTTATAGTGACAGAAAGGAATTTTATTACCTACTGAACCCCCACCCCAAAACATTATGTCATTGAACACACACACACAAACGCAGATAATAAGTTTTAAAGGGTGACTGATGCAAACAGGAAGAATAAAGTCTATGCAGTTCAAAGATCCTGAGAGTCATTGAAATGTTGGATGTCTGACCTTGCTCAGGCCAATATCCCAGAAGTATTAACTGCACTTGATCAGCTCTGCTGGGCAGGCCACATTGACCACATGCTTGACATGAGACACCTGAAACAAGAGCTGTACTCAGTTTTGACATGGCCAACAAGCTCCAGGAAGGCAGAGGAAATGCTTCAAGGACACCCATTAAGCCTCCTTGAGAAGTGCAATGTCCCCATTGACAACTGGGAAACTCTGGCTTAAGATGCCCAAAGTGGAGGAAAATCATCTGGGAAAGACTTACGCACCTTGAATCTCAGCCCTGATGATAAGCTGAAGTCAAGTGTCTACTATGAACATCAACCTTACATTTTAAGTTCCTTCATGGTTTCATCTTTACCTATCTCTGTCACTCCTCCAAGCCCCACAACACTCCGAAATTTTTGCATTCTTGGAAATTGTCCTGATGAGTGCAAGATGAAGAAGTCTTCAACAAAATGTGTCTGTCTTGAAATCATAGATGTAGCTACTCCACAGTTTCAGAGTGTGAGGGATAAGAGGGAAAGGAGCCCATGTCAACCCAGGCATCGCACTCTCTTAGTTACCATTCCTATCACAATCGGCCTGACCTGTGACAGAGGCTACAGCTCATGCACTGGATTCAGTCACCTGTGAACTCGTTGTTAGTATGGAAGCAAGTCATCTTCAACCATGAGGGAATGCTTAAGAAAAAAGAAAAAACTCACCTGGGACAATAGTTATTTCATTGTTAACTGTTATCCTCAGCAGTGGCAGGATTGAATAACTATTATTTTTGAGTTTCTAGTGAATGGTTGTTTTCTCAACTTACTTTTCTACTAGACATTGTCTTCTGGCATTAACGGAAACAGGGACAGAGAAAGAGAGACTTCCAGTTCTAGGTGTTACAAATTCATTTCTCCTCCTCTCTGTTCAGATGCTCAAAAGCAACTGCTGAAATATGGTTTGTTCATTCCCAATTCTGGCTCCATTTCCAAGCCAAATAATTGCAGACAACCTTTGATATCCAATAATTGCACTACCATATAAGTGTGAATTAAAACATAAGATGCAAATTGCTTCATGCTGCCTTGTATCAATGCCTTTATATATAAATTACAATGCAGATGGTTTCATTTATTCCACATTGGTTTACTGGGCTTGTCACAATCTGTGGTCAGCTGTTCATGGCAGCCGTTCTAGTTCAGCATTTGTCCTTTTTTTTTGAAAGCATCTTAGTTCATGAAAGATCTCAGGTATAACAATTAGATGATGGAAATCAAAACTTGAGCATCCATATTTACCACTATCGTAACAGTGACCAACAGTCTCGGATTTTCCAGAAAGAACCTGAAATTTGGCTTCCCTTCCCAATTCACGATTTTGGGCTTCCCACGGCACCACTTGTCCTGGATTCCTCTGGCATTGATGAGGAAGTGGCTCACAATGTCCTCTCTATGTGCGCATTGTACAGCACAATGTGCACATTCAGACACTTAGCTACAAGGGAGCAGCAGCATTGACCAGCACTCTCCAGTTCTGGTTGCCTCATTACATTGTGTCCAGTTCGGGTGGCTTCATTACAGGAACAATGTGGAAGCATTGGAAAAGGTGCAGAGGAGATTTACCAGGATGTTGCCTGGAATGGAGGGAAGGTCTTACGAGGAAAGGTTGAGAGAGCTGGGCTTTTCTCTTTAGAACGATGAAGGATGAGAGGTGACTTGATGGAGGTTTGCAAAATGACCAGAGGTATAGATAGAGTGGACAGCCAGAGACTTTTTCCTAGGGTGGAGGTAGCTATTATGAGGGAGCATAGTTTTAAAGTGAGTGGAGGTAGATATAGGAGAGATGTCAGAGGTAGGTTCTTTACTCAGAGAGCGGTCGGGGCGTGGAATGCATTGCCGGAGAGGGGAGTGGAGTCGGCCTCAGTAGGGGCATTTAAGTGGCTATTAGATAGGCGTATGTATGATGTATAAGAAAGGGGTGAAGGTTAGATAGACCTTAGGTTTAGGGTAAAAGTTTGGCACAACATTGTGGCCTAAAGGGCCTGTATTGTGCTGTACTGATCTATGTACTATGTTCTATGTTCTCTTTTGAGAGTTATCTGATTTCGGTGGCCGTCTGTTGGGGTTCAAGGGAGCCTTCTGACCACAGGTGACAGTCTGCTTGCAGGAAGCCTGGGAGCATTGTGACCATGGGGCAATATTCACTAATAGGTGTGAGGGAAGTCCAACAGTAGCAGGGAGACCAGTGAGGTCCAACTAATAGATAAAGCAATGGCACAGCTACACTAACTTCTGTAGAGTCCACTTACTGTCCTTATGTGGGAATTCTACAACATTTCCCTTCTCCTGGCTAACTATCAGTACAGGAAGCATTATCAGTTGCAGCTGCTTGAGTTGTGTGTTTTGGAGCTTGAACAGTAGCTGGCATCACTGTGATGTGGCCATGAGATTATGGGCTTTATGGATAGCACATTTATAGATGTTAATAGTTATTTGGAAGTACTGAACTTGAGTATTGCTGAAAAACGGTCCTAAATCAGTCACTCTTGGTTCTGAAAAGTACCCGGTTGACCTCAGTTTACCCTGAAAGGTACTCACGTATTTGGCCAACAATGAATCTAGCTGTTTCATTCTGCTACTGTGCAGTAGCAACATGAGTGATGTTTGCCACTAACCAGGACACTGCTATCAAACCAAAAACATATTCTGCCTATCACATAAAAGGGTAATATGGCATATGAATTTCAATGCTGATGTGTCAAGTATGTCAGCCAAACATGCCAAAGATTGGCAGATCATGTCAAACAGCGTATCACTTTGGCTATTCACAACAACCAGGGTACTGACCCTGCCCGGCCAAACTGTGCTTACGTTCAACCAAAAACCTGAAATCTCATTGGATGGAATTTCCCAAGCACTGAATGATGTGGGCAATGTGAGAAATTTGGGAGAACCATGTGAGGTTGGCATTGAGGAACATTCTGCCATTGAGAACAAAAATTCCCATTTCCCAACCAAGTATTAAATAGAAAGTTGAGATCCCCACTTCTGAGTGGCAAAAGGCCTATCTGCATATATTAGCATGCATTTAAATCCTCATTCTCACCAAATCTCTTTTCATTGATATACAGTTTCCCATCATCCTATTCACTGGATAGAAAGTAGCTGGTGACAATTCCCATGACTTTAAAGTCAGCGTGCATATCTGATAACCCTTGCTTGTCACTTGCTTCTTTGAACAACCAATAGTCGCCAACATCTCAAAGCTCAAACCATGGGCAGTGACTGCATGCACCCTGTGTTTAGCAGGACCTCCAGATCCCCATCGCAATGCCTCCATCTGACATGCCCAGAGCAAGTAAAATGATCCATGCAAGGCAGCTGCAAACTGCCAGTGCTCAGCAAGGTGAACGGCTAGGCTTTAAAGATGGTCAGGAAGGCAAAGAGGTCCTGGTAGTGGCCAATACTTCTACCAGTGCAAGTTTGAGAATACAATAAGTGGGCCACCATAAAGGTGTGGTGCACAGAGGTAATTAGGTTATTAACCCAAAAGAAAGAATATGCAGGGCTACGTGCAGAGCTATGGTGGGTGCATGGCAATAGGTAAATTGCTCCATTATAGAACAAATGCAAACTTGACAAGCTGAATGAAATCCTTTAGTACGGTAACTAAACTGTAAATGTGTTGCCCTTATCTGACCCACACACTAGGTGTTTGGTCAGCTGACTTAGCCCCCGACCCAGTCAAGCTTTCGAAGAGGACCTGAAATAATGAGCATTTTTAGAAAGTACAAATCACATGAATGGCTGGTTAAAACGTAGTGCTCACTCGAAGTTGGAAATAATAGGGATGTCTGCAGTTGGGTGTAACAACAGGAGAGGGACATGGATAAAATTAGAACAAATGGCTTCTCTTTTCTTGTAATTGTTTCAATACGTATCTTCCTTTCTTGGAAACAAGCCCAAAAGTAATCAGTGTCGCCTTATAAATTGCCTTGCCCTTTCCAAGCTCAATACTTTAACAATGAGGTACATTTCCATCTGATTAACTGAACAATTGGCTGTGAAGTCATTGGGCATTCAGTTTGTCGGCACTATTTGAAAATGGAGTTTGGTATTTACGTATTAGCAAACACAAAGACACTAACAACATGAAAATGAAGTATATATTCCAATTATTAATTAATTTTTAAAATGACTCTTGTAAGATACTCAGACCAAGATAATAAATGCTCAGGTTCTGAGGAAGGGTCGCTGGACCCAAAACATTAACTCTGATTTCTCTCCACAGACACTGCCAGACTTGCCGAGCTTTTCCATCAATTTCTGTTTTTGTTTCTGATTTCAAGCATCCGCAGTTCTTACGGTTTTTATATATGCTAAGAGATTGGCTATTAAAATGCACTTACTCACTCTCACGCATACGATACTCCCATTCACTCACCCAACCTCACAAAAACACTGCAACCACATAATCTCAATCTCTTTCACACAATGCTTCTCCTGAAGAAAGGTCTGGCAGGCAGAGGATCCCATCACTCTTTCAACTCCCCTCAATTAAGTCTAGCGTGGGAAGGATCGATCGAGGTTAAACAACAAACTTCGGGAAAGCACCCTCCCTTATACTGATCTCCCACTATCCCCTCTCTCTTCCCGTTCCCCCTGTTAACCGCCCCTTCCAACTACCCGGAGCTCAAGAAGCCTCAGTGATCCCATACAGGGTGTCTAATGATGATCTTCTGACTTTTGTTTTGTACATTGCTGGCAATATCCAGAACTCCAAGGGATGCTGCCTATACTGGAGGCCTTCCAGCTTCTGATTGTCTGATGACTCTCAGATGTGGATGATCAACCCCACGCAGAAGGAGCAGCAGGAATTTCATCCTGCAGAGGCTGAAAAACCCAGCAATAGGTAGCCAGCTGGTTAATTGAGACTTAACCACAATAGGCTGTGTGGAAATGGCCATGGCCAGTTGACCAGTTGGTAGACAGACTCATCGTCATGGTCATTAAACTTTCCTAATATTTCCCCTTTTCCAATCCTGTGCCTTCATCTGTGCTCAAGAGAATGTACAGAATTGGGACATCAGTGTTGCAGCGCTATTTCTGATTGATGTCCTTGTTGATCCTAAGTCTACTTGAAGAACAGATTCATTGAACCCGGACTGTAGAGCCAATGTACTTGAAAACTAAATGACAGCCAAGAATTATAGCAAACATTTTTGCATTATATAACTGATCTACAGTGTGGTTTGTAATATAATGACCATGTTTTCTTTCATTTTTGTGCTTTTTAAAATTGTAGACTGAAAGCAGAAAGACCTATCTCAATGGAGGATAATGAGGTGTAGAGCTGGATGAACACAGCAGGCCTATCTTAATACCAGTTTTAAACTCCTTTAAAGGATTGCTGCTTGTTTTGAAAAAGAGGAAACCTGATACTCATGGCAAACATCATGCAAACAGTTGATTGAACAAACAGCAATTGAAATTTGGGTTGGAGTAAAACTGGAGCCAAGGGGTTGTGTACAGATGTAGCTGAGTGGAAACAAGAGGTTCATTGGTCTATGGACTAGTGATCAATTATCGCTGACAAAACTCTTTTGCCCACCAACAACTGTGCGATTGGTTCAGAGGTAACTGAACTTGCGGTCGAGGACAAGATAAAGAGAAGTGTTTTTATCTCCATTGGCACAAAAGCTATCTCTGTTTTCTGGAATCAAAATCCATTTTAAATGTGAAGAAAAGAATTTTATCTTTCCTTCAGCAGTTGTTTTAAGCTGTTACTCCTAACTGGTGAGAGACCATTTATAAATGAATCAGCCACCGTGTCCTTCTTGCAGACCAGTAGATGTATCTAAGGAAAGACGACTGAAAAGTAAAGTTCTGACCAGCCTAAGAATAATCTCAGCAACCCATGAATAGGAAGCACAGAACTGCCTGAAAATGCCTAGTTTTCTTTTACCCATAATCTATACGTTCCTAATGTATACAGGGAGTGCTGGAGAAACTCAGCAGGTCTGGCAGTATCTGTGGAGAGAGAAACAAAATTAACATTTTGAGTCTGGTATGCCTCTTCATTTGTCTTTAAGAAAAGAATCAGCATCCACAATATTTTGCCTTTATTAGACCAACTTGATCCTGTCTGTTTAGTCTTTTCTACGTGTGTGAGCAGTTTTTTAAACGGGATTAGAGTTTTAATTTGTAGCATTATATGCTGTTAGTTTAGAAGTGTTTACATGGAGCTAGAATCTAATTACTTGTAATAAATAACAATACTTGTTAAGTATTGAAACCTGACCCATAATTTCAACAACTTGAGTTTGAAAATCAGGTATATTGATGAATTTTATGTACTTATTTAAATTTTTAGTATTTGTGACAATTCCGAGACCAGCGAGACTTGATTTTCAGCACAATATCCCAGTAAGTCATAACAGTAGATAATAGGAACTGCCGAATCTGGAGAATCTGAGATAACAAGGTGTGGAGCTAGATGAACACAGCAGGCCAAGCAGCATCAGAGCAGCAGGAAAGCTGACGTTTCGGGTCTAGACCCTTCTTCAGAAATGGGGGAGGGGAAGGGGGTTCTGAAATAAATAGGGAGAAAGGGGGAGGCAGATAGAAGATGGATAAAGGAGAAGATAGGTGAAGAGGAGACAGACAGGTCAAGGAGGCGGGGTTGGAGCCAGTAAAGGTGAGTGTAGGTGGGGTGTTAGGGAGGGGATAGGTCAGTCCAGAGAGGACGGACAGGTCAAGAAGGCGGGATGGGGCTAGTAGGTAGGAGATGGGGGTGGAGCTTGAGGTGGCGGGGCGTGGATAGGTGGGAGGATAGGTTAGGGAGGCGGAGATGAGCTGGGCTGGTTTTGGGATGCGGTCAGGGGAGGGGAGATTTTGAATCTTGTGAAGCCCACATTGATACCGTTGGGCTGCAGGGTTCCCAAGCAAAATATGAGATGCTGTTCTTGCAAGCTTCGGGTGGCATCAATGTGGCACTGCAGGAGGCCCAGGATGGACATGTCGTCTGAGGAATGGGAGGGGGAGTTGAAATGGTTCGCGACTGGGAGGTGCAGTTGTTTGGTGCGAACTGAGCAAAGGTGTTCCACAAAGCGGTCCCTAAGCCTTCGCTTGGTTTCCCCAATGTAGAGGAGGCCACAACGGGAACAGAGGATACAGGATACCACATTAGCAGATGTGCAGGTGAACATCTCTTTGATGTGGAAGGTCTTCTTAGGGCCTGGGATGGGGGTGAGGGGGGAGGTGTAGGGGCAGGTGTAGCACTTCCTGCAGTTGCAGGGAAAAGTGCTGGCGGTGATGGGGCTGGTGGGGAGTGTGGAGCCGACAAGGGAGTCACAGAGAGAGTGGTGCCTCCAGAAAGCAGATAAGGGTGGGGAGGGAAAAATGTCCTTGGTCATGGGGTCGGATTGCAGATGGCGGAAGTGTCGGAGCATGATGCGTTGAATCGGAAGGTTGGTGTGGTGGTACATGAGGATAAGGGGGATTCTGTTTTGGTTATTATTGTGGGGAGGGGTGTGAGGGATCAGTTGCGGGAAATGCGAGAGACACGGTCGAGGGCATCTTCGACCACTGTGGAGGGCAACTTGTGGTCCTTGAAAAACGAGGACATCTGGGATGTCCGGGAGTGGAATGCCTTATCTCGGGAGCAGATGCAGCGGAGCCGAAGGAATTAGGAATAGGGGATGGCCATTTTGCAGGAAGGTGGGTGAGAAGAGGTGTACTTTAGGTAGCTGTGGGAGTTGGTAGTCTTGAAATAGATATCGGTTTCTAGGTGGTTGCCAGAGATGGAAACAGAGAGGTCCAGGAAGGAGAGAGAGGTATTGGAGATGGTCCACGTGAACTTAAGGTTGGGGTGGAAGGTACTAGTGAAGTGCACGAACTGTTCGAGCTCCTTAAGGTAGCACAAGGCGGCGCCAATACAGTCATCGATGTAACGGAGGAAGAGGTGGGGGATAGTGCCAGTGTAGCTTTGGAAGAGGGATTATTCCACATATCCTACAAAGAGGCAGGCATAGCTTGGGCCCATGCGGGTATGCGTGGCCACCCCGTTGTCTGTAGGAAGTGGGCGGAATGGAAGGAGAAGTTGTTAAGGGTGAGGACGAGTTCAGCTAAGCGGATAAGGGTGTCAGTGGAGGGGGACTGGTCGGGCCTGCGGGACAGGAAGAAGTGGAGGGCCTTTAGGCCATCTGCATGGGGAATGCAAGTGTATAGGGACTGGACATCCATGGTAAAGATGAGGTGTTGGGGACCTGGGAATCGGAAGTTTTGGAGGAGGTGGAGGGCGTGGGTGGTGTCATGGACGTAGGTGGGGAGTTCCTGGACCAAGGGGGAGAAAATGGAGTCAAGATAAGTGGAGATGAGTTCGGTGGGGCAGGAGCAGGCAGAGATAATGGGTTGACCAGGACAGTCAGGTTTGTGGATTTTGGGAAGGAAATAGAAACGGGCGGTGCAGGGTTGGGGAACGATGAGGTTGGAAGCTATGGGTGGGAGGTCACCTGAGGTGATGAGGTTGTGGATTGTTTGGGAGATGATGTTTTAGTGGTCGGGGGTGGGGTCATGATCAAGGAAGCGGTAGGAGGAGGTGTCGGAGAGTTGGCGCCTGGCCTCGGCAATGTAGAGGTCAGTGCACCATAACAGTAAGTACTTTGAGTAACTTAGCAATAAATTATTTGATTCAAATTTGTTTTTATTTCAATCTTAAAATTATCTTGATAACTCATTCCTGATTGGAGCCTTTTACCACTTCCTGATCTAAAGATTTGGCTTCAGTTGGATCCCATTTGGTCAATTAATTATCTTAGCCAATCACAATTCTTTTCCCATGAACATATGATGTTTTTGAGTTGTTGCACCTTTGAGGTCAAGTTAAATATTTTTAAAATTCTAGCCTTTTCTTTTAAGACGAATGGCGACACTATTAGCATTTGCTTTTATTAATCATTAAATTTCTACCATTTGCATGTGTATAGAAATCAGGAACTGCAGTCCAATTTGCCCAATTCCCCTAAAAGCTTATTACACAACTACCTTGTTAATAGACTTGACATTCAACTGCATGGAGGGCTTGAAATTATGGTACTTACCACTACATGATCACTAAACTTGCAAAAGAAATTATGTCTTGTCCATTACAGTGTGCAAGTGAATTTTTAATAGTGTAATATATGTTAACTGCTATCAAATAACTCCCCTAATGCTAAAACTTTACTTTTGCTTTCAGATTTGTTTCTGTCATTGTATTTCATTTTTCAAGCATGATTTTAAATTGAATTAAATATTTTGATTAATATTTCCTGGTTTAGGCTTTGGAAGACTCAGTAACAATTTATCAGTCTGATTGGTTGAAGATGTTTCTTAACCTGCACATACCGGCCATAGATCGTAATAGAGGGCGCTGTATTGTATTAGATTTGTAATGATTGTAAATTTCCTCTCAAAAGCCCACAAAATGTCTGTGGTTGGTTAGTTAAAACCTTAATGAGTGGAAATGTCATTTGTTCATCTCTGACTGCAAATCTGTTCCTATCTTTGATAACACAGTGTAGAGCTGGACGAACACAGCAGGCCAGACAGTAAGAGAGGAGCCAGAAAGTTGACAATCTGGGGGAGGGACCCTTCTTCAGAAATGGAGAGGGGGAAGGGCACGCATAAATAAATAGAGAGGGGATGGTTGGGACTGGGATAGGTAGGTGGGATGAAAGTAGGTGAGTGCAGGTGGGGATTGGTCAGTGAGGTGGGAGGGGCGGATACATGGGATAGAAGATGGACAGCTTGTGTCAGGCCAAGGAGGCAGGGATGAGAGGGAGAGTTGGTCATGGGATGAGGCCCGAGGTGGGGAGATCTTGAAGCTGGTAAAATCCACATTTAGGCCATTGGGCTGTAGACTCCCAAGGCGGAATACGAGGTGCTGCTCCTCCAGTTTCTGGGTGGCGTCATGGTGACACTGGAGGAGGCCCAGGATGGACATGTCGCCCAGGAAGTGGGAGGGGGAGGTGAAATGGCTCACGACCGGAAGGTGTTGTGGTTTGTCATGAACAGAGCGCAGATGCTCTGCAAAGCGGTTTCCGAATCTATGCTTGGTCTCACCGATGTAGAGGAGGCCACATCAGGAGCAGCGGATGCAATAGACCACATTGACAGATGTGCAGGTGAACCGCTGTCTGGTGTGGAAGGTTTGTTTGGCGCCTTGAATGGAGTGAGGGGGTGCCGTGGGGGCAGGTGTAGCACTTCCTGCTGCAGGTGGTGGAGCTAGTGGGGATTGTGGAGTGGACGAGGGAATCACAGAGCGCTTGTCTGTTTTCAAATATTGACTTTTATATATGTTATTATATTTTATTTATTCTATTTATATTAAGCAAATGCATCTTCTGTTCGCTAATTTAGTGACATGTAAGGGATTCCAGCCTTCTTTATTTTCAAACAGTGCATGATATATGTAGCCCTAGAGAAGTTTAAGTGGAAGCAAGGACTGAATACATATTTAAAAACACAGAGTTTCTAACAAAGGGTTTATTTATTACTTGAAAAAGCCTTGATAACTCATGGAGTCCTCATCGCGTATGCAGTTTTTCCATCATTGGCATAAACTTTAGGAATTTGCTGCCATTGTGTATGTTATTTGCCATGTATGTCTCTGAAACTAAAATCTGTGCATTGCTGAAAGGGGTAAGTGTGACTGAATAATCAATTTCAAACCATGGTGATGCCTAGGGTCCATAGAAAGAGTGCAGCATCGGAAGAAGCTCGGCAGCGAGACTGAAACTCATCTACTGCCGTACCTGATCAGAATTCCAGTTGTTAAGTGATTTTTTTTTTCATTAATACTTTATGTATGTGGTTTCCTAAATACCCCCTTGTAATTTGGATAGTTTAGTAATGCATAACACGACTCCTAAGAATATATAATTACAAATAGAAGGACTAAAGTATTTTGGTAAACACATTCTTAGATGTGTCAGTCCTTATGAAGAGCCATAATATTTTGCTGTTGAGGTCTGTTTAACAAAAGAGGTTTCGAAATCAGTTTGCATCTTTTCCGCTCCCAGATGCTCTTGGCTTTCTTCCCACGGCCAGAAGACCACTGCGTCTACCCTGTTCAGGCCTTCCATTAAAATCACAGTTGAAGTCTAACGTTGCTTGCTCAGGAGACCAGATTAATAAGCGGGAATGTCAATGAGGATGACACCCAACAGATTATCATTGTCATTCAGATAGGTAGATATGGTCAAAATAGTTGGATGCAGTGTAGCTTAGCAATGCACCTTACCACGATCACAGATTGGCATGTTGGTATGTACCTTGTCCACCAGGTGCTCACCTTTCACTCCAGTTACTGGCTCCAAACCGATTCACGTGTGGTTGTCATTTGTTCTCCTTTGTCTGTTGTACAGCCTGTGAGTCTATGATTTGCTGATATTTCAAAACAATTACAATTGAATCAACTATTAATATCGTCATTGTCACTTTACTAAACTGCAGCGTACAGATTTATCTCTAAAACAGAGTGTAGCCATTGTCTGAGAAACGATCTAAAGGAAAATGAATCTGAGATCCTTTGGTGGTTTGTATTCTATTATTAGTTCCTGAAATCTGGCAGTGATATTCCATGTGAAAGAAAAGCAGATACAAAGCAGTAAAGTCATGAGATTCCAGCTCAGTTTTTAATAAATGTCAGTGGTATCGTTGAGAGTATTTGAATGGTTATTGGGATTTTATCCATGTGACAGATCTGATGGCTAGTCTTTCCTAAAAGTTTAATTGGAATTGATATCTAGGCCTCAAAACTTTGAGTTTTGAGGTTAAGGAGAGCCAGCCCCAATCCAAGTTTTTTGCCCATCTTTGTTCAAAGCCAAATTTGGAACAATATTTTGCCAGTGAATAATAATCAGAAAATTCTGGTCACCCTTCTATAGGAAGGATGTTGTTAAATTTGAAAGGGTGCAGAAAAGATTTACAAGAATATTGTCGGGACTGGAAGGTTTCAGTTACAGGGAGAGGCTGAATAGGCTGGGACGTTTTACCCTGGAGCATTAGAGGCTGAGAGGTGACCTTAAATATATAAAATCTGAGGGGTACAGATAAAGTGATAGCCTAGGCCTTTTTCCTAGGGTGAAGCAGTCCAAAACTAGAGAACGTAGGTTTAAGGTGAGACGAGGAAGTTTTAAAAGGGACCTGAGAGGTAACCTTTTCTTGCAGACAGTGGAGTGTATATAGAATGAACTATCAGGGGAAGTGGTGGAGGCAGATACAAGTACAACATTTAAAAGGCATCTCAATGTGTATATGAATGGGAAGGGTTTAGAGGAATATAGGCCAAATGTTGGCAAATGGGACTAGGTTAAATGGGATGTCTGGTTGACACGTTGGTCCGAAGGGTCTATTTCCATGCTCTATGACGTTATGATTTACTTCAGTGAAAGGAACACAGTACAGGCTCATTAAAGCTGGTATTAATGCACATCTATTATCTATGTGTTTTTTTTTATTGGGAGGAATCTGAAGAGGGACTGACACCAAGATGGCCACATCACTTGTCTAAAGACAGGATTATATGCAGTGCATATTCATAATTTATGATTACATTACGCCTCTTACCCCAGTTGCATGAACAATACAAGCTCATCTACAAACAACAAATCTTTGTAAATACCCACATTTAGGAAAATTAATAAATCACTTTGTTTCCTTTTTGAACCCAAGATCGTCCTGATCTTCTCACAGATTTTGGTGTACAGTCAGACAGTTTGGACTGTCTGATTTCAGTTTAAGTCTCACAGAAGGTCTTGTTTTCTTTGAAACTAGTACTTCAGACACTGAAGTCTGAACTGTTTCACACTCAGGCATTGTCAAATAGATCACGCTCTAACTCTGAATCATCTCTTCCTGGAATAATATGATCTATGTGAACACTTGTTATTGTTCCATCTACTTAAACTAAGTCTCACTTAAAATCAGAAGTGTATACAATATTTTCACAACCCAGTTGTGTGAACTGTGAAGGGAGCTCAGACCATGAATATATTAATTCCTCTTGTTCTCTCCCGGTTGTGTCATTCTGAATTTCTGACTGAACTGTTTCCATTGAACATTGGCAGACAAACGTGGTAGAGCTAAACTCAATGTGTTCTTAATTTTTGCTTCATTAGGCTCACGCTATACAAATACCTGTGTTGAAATGCATTTGTACATTATATACTTCTGACTTGCTACAAACATGTTACTTCCTTTCAGTTTAAGAAGAAGGCACTAGAACACACTACATGAAAAATGGTCTCAAAAGTGTATGTTTGCAAGCGTGTGGATTTTTCAGAGTTGTAAAAGAGCCAGCAATTGAAGAAAAAGAAGAGAAAGGAACAAGAGTAGTCGGAGACTTTGAATTACCAGGTGTGTCAGAATTCTGTGAATTTTCCAGTTCCTGGTGATTGGAAATGAAACGTAACTGAGACAGAATTGAAACATCTTCCAGTCTCCGGGCAGAATGTTAAAGTGACACAT
Source organism: Ginglymostoma cirratum (assembly GCA_024137785.1). Classification (NCBI taxonomy): domain Eukaryota; kingdom Metazoa; phylum Chordata; class Chondrichthyes; order Orectolobiformes; family Ginglymostomatidae; genus Ginglymostoma; species Ginglymostoma cirratum. The sequence continues at coordinate 4,563,488 of JAHRHZ010000061.1, read as the reverse complement.
AATTAAATAAGAAGCTGAAACAGATAAGAGTGGCAAATCTATTATCAGTGCTGAGGAAAGAATTCTACAACCTGCATTGCGGCCTAGATCTTAGAGGAGCAGAAATATCAGACTGCAGAATGTTTGATTGCACTGAAGACATGATTTTAACATTCTACTAACATTCCATGAGAATGGTATGTTCAACCTCAAGGGGAGAGGGCGAATATTGATCAGTATGGGATAGCACTGATTTATTTAGCTGAATCCTAATGACTGAACTATGACCTCAGGAGAGATAGGATTGTCATAGTCATGACAGATCGTCCCATAAGAATGCAATTTAAAAGGGACCTAAGGGGCAATGTTTTCAAGCAGAGGGTGGTGCATGTATGCAATGAGCTGCCAGAGGAAGTGATTTAGGCTGGTACAATTACAACATTTTTAAAGGCATCAGAAATGGGTACATGAATAGGAAGGGTTTAGTGGGATGTGGGCCAAATGCTGGCAAATGGGATTAGATTAATTTAGGATATCTGGTTGGCATAGATGAGTTGGACTGAATGGTCTGTATCTATGCTTACAGCTCTGACTATGACTTGCTGAGAGAGGAGAAATTTCTCTCAACAGGGCTTCTGATATATGCAGAAGCTTTCAAGTTGTCATCAAATGGAGAGTAGTATTGGAAGAATGGACAGAGCTTTGTATTATGCCAAGAGATAGTTGAGGCTTAACAAGATCAACAGCATAAAAATAAAGAAATATTCACAGAAGGACCAGCAGAAACATTAAGACCGGATTGCAGAGGACACTGCACAAAAGGATAGGAAGCATGTCCAGCATGGAGAAAACAGTGCTCAAATTGAAAGAAGCTGAATCACTTAGTATGCAGGGTGTAGAGCTGGATGAATACAGCAGGCC
>JAHRHZ010000061.1:4548112-4562188 GCA_024137785.1 Ginglymostoma cirratum | reverse complement strand
ACGTTTCCGGCCTAGACCGTCTAGGCCCGAAACGTCAAGCTTTCCTGCTCCTATGATGCTGCTTGGCCTGCTGTGTTCATCCAGCTCTACACCTTGTTATCTCAGATTCTCCAGCATCTGCAGTTCCTACTATCACTTAGTATGCATTTGTTTAGGTGGAAAGATGCAAAGCCACTCTATGAAGGCATCTGCTGAAAAGATGTCCAAAAATGATTCTGACAAAACACGTTACATCATACAACACATTGGCATTGTCAGGTCTAAAGGTGATAAATTATTTGTGATTGTGAGGCTGGTGTGCTTTGGTTGGGAATGGAGACGCTGATCAGGAGCAGTTCACAGGGCACTGGCTACAGGGGACAAAAGCAAGGCTGACCACAATGAAAACATGAGTGACAATTTCTTCATCAACTTGTAGCTGCATATGCTAGTGCATTCATTTTTTTTATGAGAAGGGAAATTTTCAGAGACATGCATTTGTATATTGTACACTTATGACTTTCCATAATGATGTAACCTCAGATGCACTTACTTTTGGTTTATGAACAAGACATTAAAACACAGAACATGAAACAATAGCCTACAGTGGTGTGTACAGGCTGTTCTGTATTTCAGCAGAAAATTAGCTAATTGCTTTATCATTCTGAAACTTGAACATCCATGCGGCACTTGTTTCTTAATTGTTTCCTTGACTATTCTCACCGATCTTTCTGCTTCGCTGTTTGACGCCAGATAATACAAATAAGAGAGGGTGTGTTTGATACCATTTTATGTTGTGAAATTCTAAATAGAGCAGAATTATAACGAGGATAATTATCTGACACAAACGTCTCCAATAAACAATGACAAGAATAAAGGATTGCATTTCATTTATTGTCTTCTCAGCTTTGATGTTTTGACCCATATGCTTTAGTTTAATGCAATTAAAGTGATTGTCAATAAGCACAAAGAAATTGCCACTGTCGCTGTTGCAAATGTTAATATGTGCTCTTTGAAATGTTTGACTCAGTGGTGGCTAAAGCAGCTTACTTCTGCAGGTTTGACAAGAGGTATATTTCCTAACCAATGCTTCTAGGTCACTGTCTAGACCAGGCCAATAAACAAATCCTCTGTCTATGGATTCCATGCTAACTATTTCCGTGTGTTCAGAAGGTAGTACTGCCAGAATCTAGTCTCAAAGATTACCAACCTGTGATCCCACTTACTGCAGCCCTGTTCACATGCCAGCTCATTACATCAATTGTGGAAGGGTTTCAGTTCTCATCCATTCACCTGTCAAGTTCTGTGAAACCATTCAAAGTTAATTCACAGAGATAACAAGCATGGGGCTGGATGAACACAGCAGGTCAAGCAGCATCATAGGAGCAGGAAAACTTGACGTTTCGGGCCTAAACCCTTCATCAGAAAAGTTAATTCACAGGCTGTTTTTAAAATGGACTATTTTTGAGTTTCAACTGCAATTCCAAAGTATTGATGTCTTGTTCCTCTTGTGAAGACTGCACCTTCATAGCCTATTTCTGAGTTCTTATGCTGAAAACTTGACAGCGGGTCAGCAGTGGCATTAGAGTATTCAAAGCTGTAGTCATGCTGTGACAGAAGTACAATTCACTGCTATATTTCAATGTCACTATTGTCAGTGTTGCAGACTTTGGACACAGAATAGCTCCTGCAGTTTATGATCTGTAACTAATGTAAAGTTTCTACCCAACAAAACTGATGGAACTCATGACTCTAAGATGATTCCAAGTGCTTCCCTTTACTGTTTGTGCTTAGTTATATACACTTTTAGTCAGTTTATGAGACACAAATGTTGTGGGTTTCTCTTGAGCATCATCCATGCAAAGTCTGATCGCTGCACTGATAAGATTGTTTGAGACATCATCCGCTGCTTCAGCTCATGATTTGTGTTTGTTAGGACACGGAGACAGACAGCTGAACAAATCAGCCTTTCCAGCTCTGTATTCGCAACACAGTAAAATCAAAGCCTTTGAAAGCCCTCAATAGTTACTCCAATAGTTTCTAACCAGACTTTTGAATAACCCATCCCAGACTTTGTGAATAATTAATTCCAGATACTGGCTTTGTATCTTGAACAAAGAGACTTAACAGTTTATTAAATACAATAACTTTAACAGAGAAAGAAATAAACAACAAGGTAATCTACTTAACGTCTATGCTTTAAACATGAAACATTTGTTTTCAGCACCGTTCACACAAAGGTCAGACAAACAAACACAGTTAAGGAATAAATAAAGGAAAATAACCAAACGAGCCAGATTACTTAAATGGATTTTGGGATGCGTTGTTTCACAGGCGAAAATGTATAAAAATAAGTTTAAAATTTATACAATAAATAACTTCTTGATTGTTTTTCTGGAAACGTTGATAAGGGTTACCTTTTCAGTTCCCTCAGGTAAAAATAGTAATAATTCTAACTCAGCTTTTTACTCTTTGGCTTCTGAAACTCGGTGAGGGAGATTAGGCAAGGAGTTCACAGATCATCATGCTGTGTCATCAGCAGCCAAACTCATCTCCTCAAATAACACAGCTCAAGAAAACAGCTTCAACTATAGTTTCACCCTGATAGACTGACCGTCTTTTCCAAGGCCTCAGTTACCATGCAACATCTACCATCTGCTTGAAAATTAGGACTCTTCCAGACCTGCTAGAACCAATTCTCAAATACTGACCTCGTCAATAGCCACTTTCCGTTATCTGTTCAAATATAATCCTCTTCATGCGTTTGCTGTCTCTAAGAATCCACTGCAATTAACCTCCAGGCTGGACCTCTCAAACAAACAAAAGCTCATTTTGTCTTTTCCTTTCCTTTTACCACAAGTGTTTCTCAAAGTCCACAAATCATCTTTAGTTCACAATTTTAGTTTACGGCTCCAAAACAAAATTAATAAAATAATAAGAATAATAATAGTGAAAAATCAGCAAGTGTTCCAACATGCCAGAATGAACATCGCTGATCATGCTTCCCTTACATGCATCATCACCTTGTTTTCATGCTTTGAACTATTCCCACTTTACATCTTTCTTCAAGAACTCAGATAAAGGAACTAACATTGCTGCAAACTTATGGACATACCTACAAACGTATTAGGTGCATAAATGGCCTTTTGGCCTATCAAGTCTGTTTTGTCATTCAATAAGTGTTTTCAAGTGCACATTCCCATCTACCTCCAATAACCATTGATTCTCTTGCCTAATAAGGATCTATCTACTTGTGCCTTGGAAACAATTTCTGAGGGGGAGACTTCCAAAGTCACGCAACCCTTAGAGAGCAAAACACTCATTTCTGTCCTAAAAGGGAAATGTCTAATTTTTACACAGTGTTCCATAGTTCTGGTCCCACCCACAATAGGAAACATCATTTCTGCATCCACATTGTCAAGATCATTCAGGATCTATCTACTTTAATCAAGTGACTCCTCACTTTCTAACCTCCAGTAGAAAAAAAGCACAGACTGTCCAACCTATCCTTATAAAATAACTTGTATATTCTAGGTATCAATCCAGTGAACCTCCTATGAATAGCCTCCAGCACATGTGCATACTTCATCAAATAAGGAGACCAATAATGTACTCAGGACTCCAGACGTGGGCTTGTCAAGAAACTATCTCTTCCTTAAAAATATTTAGTGATCCCCACTTTTAATCTTCTCTGATGAAAAGAGCTCAATAGACTCTCAATTCTCTGAGAAAAGTTTATTCCTTTTCTCTGTCTTAAATATGTACCTCTTATTTTCAGCTATATCCCCAAGATCTAGTCTTTCATATAAGGGAGAGCATCCTTCCAAAATCCACCCTGTCCATGCCACCAGAACTTTATATCTTTGAATAAGATCACATCACATTCATCTAAACTCCAATATCCAACTTTTGGTCAGAAGATAAATTCCCCTCATCCCAGGAATGAGTTGTCCTTCCTGCTCTAGAACTCACCCCATGAACAGTTGCAATATAGTCTATATTTTGGCACTCGGCATTTTTGAATGGATATGGTTATTGCCAGGGAGCTCCCTCCACATGCAGGTTCAAAGATCCAACCATCCAAGCAAACAGGGCAAATTTAAATCCAAAGCATCACCTAAAGTGAGCACTCTATCACCAGGGGGAGGCAATGGCCTAGTGGTATTATCACTGCACTGTTAATCTACACACCCAGGTAATATTCTGGGATCTCAATTCAAATTCTATCATGGCAGATGGTGCAATTTGAATTCAATAATAATCTGGAATTATGAGTCTAATGGTGATCATGAAATCATTGCCAATTGTCAGGAAAAACCTATCTGGCTGTCTAATGCTCTTTAGGGGAAGAAATGTCCTTACTTGGTCTGGCGTACATGTGACTCTAGACTCATGCCGACTCTTACCCATCCTTTGGGTATTAAGTGCTAGACTAGCCAGAGATACCCTCATCCTGTGAATCAATTAAAGAAAAACTTTAAAGGTTTTCCAAATGGTGTTTCTAGATCTTGGCATAAGTAATGCATCCCAAAAATAATTGGGAGCATCAGAGGAAATTCTTCACACTGTGGTTCCCAGTGTGGAGCTATTGCCAATGGCTTGGTGGCATTCACCAGCGATCCCCAGGCATCATGCATGAAACTGATTGACTATTTGGTATCGCAGATCCATAGCAATACATACAATCAGTGCACATTAGTGCAATCAAGAACGAGTTTAATATATTCAAATGCTAATTCTGGTCACCAGAACCAACTTCCCAAAATCATTGCATAAAGTTCATGGTCTGCCAGACTGACATATATGTTATACCATTTAAACAGTATTCTGTGATAACAGTGTACGACATGTTGTAACCAAAGAAAATTGTAACAAAGATGAGAACTTTAAAACCACAGTCCCCACAACTATCAATTTTACAAGCAATTTGTTTTAGAGGCATTCAGCTTTGACACCTTTGAATAAAATAACAATCCTGCCAAACTCTGTTCTCTATTATGTTATAGTAAGTAATTGGCTGAAAATTAAAAAAAACAAGTTTGTATTAAATCGACAGAGATAAAATTGTATCAGAGATAAGAGATCAGAGATGTCTGTATCAGAGATTTTTTCTGATGAAGGGTTTAGGCCCGAAATGTCAAGTTTTCCTGCTCCTGTGATGCTGCTTGACCTGCTGTGTTCATCCAGCCCCATGCTTGTTATCTTGTATTAAATCGACCATGGTTTCCAAAATTCCGAGTGTACAGTATTTCTGTTTTCAACTATTTGCAGGGATTGTTAGTGCTGCAGTCAGAATTTATATAAATATTCCTAGTTAAAACATTTCACATCCTTGAGACGGCTTGCAAAATATTTTTGCAATGGAATTTTTCAACAAATTTTTAACAGACTGATGGAAAGTTAAGTCACCGGATATTCGTGTACTTATTCTTCCTATTTTCCCCCATTTGTTATCCTATGATTGAGCACTCCAACTAGACTGCAGAGTGGTGCATGCCAGGGTCAATGCCAGTCAACATCAGGCATGATTCAAATCAGATGAGAATTTCTCTTCTATGAACTAATGCTAAGTTGAAAATTTTTCAGTGTACTGGAAGACTCAACAATGGGCCTGAAAGCCATTTGTGGGATCATGACTACATTATTTGGTGTTGTATAATACTAAACAATAGTCACCCCATGCCCCCCCTCAAAATGCTACAATCCTCTGATTATTGGTTTGAGCAATTCCAACAAAATCAGTGTCCTCTACTGTCATGCACCAGTCAGAGAGGCCATTATGGGAGCAGGCCACCCTTCCTACCAAATATATTGGGTCAGGGGGTGTCAGGACCATTGAAGCATGACCAGGTGAAGGGAATTGTTTGGTAGCCATTCCCACAGAGCAGAAAGGAGTGGGACAGCTTCATTGTGGGTCAAGAGTGCCTGATTAAGATGCCCACTGTCTTTATTCTATTAGTGGCAGTCCTTAATCAGCCAGTTAAATAGCTCAATGGGCTTCTCTGTGGGGATGGTGATTAAGCATGCTCCACCTTCCCTATCTTTGGTAAAATGACAACAAGCACACCAACCTCTGTCTCCCTCGTAATGTCACACCTACCCTCCCTCACCTCTTAGCCTGTCCCTGGACAGTGGTCAAAATCGACCCTCTCATAGAATATAAGGGCATAAGAAATAGGAATATTAAAGTAGGTCATGTGGTCCCTTGAGCTGGCTTCACCATTTATCAAGATCATGGCTGATTGAATTTTGGCCTCAACTCCATTTTTATGACAACTCCCCTTCAAATTTTAACTCATTTGTAGATCTACCAAGCTCAGCCTTGAATATATTCAATGATGTAGCGTTAACTGTTCTCTGTAGTGGAGATTTCCTGAAGAGATGAAACTCCATACAGAATATTTCCTTTATCATTTATCACTTTTATCATTTCCATAGATCACCTTGAATCTGTGACCCTTAATTTTTTACCTTTCCACTAGGGGAAATAACTCTTCTCTGTCCTTTTCATGCAAGACCCTCATTATTTTGTACACCTTGATTAAGTCACCCCTCAGGATCCTCTGGACAAGGAAAACAACCTTAGCCTATCCAAAGTTTCTTCATAGGTGCAATTTTCTTGCGAATCTCTAGTCTTGTAAATTACTCCTCAATACCATCTTAAATGGGAGATCTTTTAATCTGAAAGTGTTCCCTCTAGTTTTAGACTCCTCCATGAAGGAAAACATCCCCCTTGCATCTCTGAGATAAAAGGTACTGCAGATGCTGGAGAATCTGAGATAACAAGCATGGGGCTGGATGAACACAGCAGGTCAAGCAGCATCATAGGAGCAGGAAAACTCGACATTTCGGGCCTAAACCCTTCATCAGAAATGGGGGAGGGGGAGAGGGTTCTGAAATAAATAGGGAGAGAGGTGGAGGCGGATAGAAGATGGATAGAGGAGAGGATAGGTGGAGAGGAGGCAGACAAGTCGAAGAGCTGGTTGGGATTGGAGCGGAGGGAGTGGAGGGCTGCACGTTCTGCGGGGGAGAGGTTGGAGTGTTTGAGAGGGGTAGAGAGGTTGAGGCGATTGATGTCTCGACGGCAGTTGGAGATGAAGAGGTCGAGGGAGGGTAGGAGGCCTTGGGGTGGTGTCCAGGAGGAGGGCTTGTGTTGGAGGCGGGAGAAGGGGTCAGTAGAGGGAGGGTTAGATTTGCGGTTGGAGAAGTAAGCGTGGAGGTGCAGGTGGCGGAAAAACTGCTCAATGTCCAAGCGTGAGCGGTATTCATTGATATGTGGGTGGAGGGGGACAAAGGTGAGCCCTTTACTGAGGACTGACCATTCGTCCTCAGTCAGGGGGAGGTCTGGGGGGATGGTGAAGACCCGGCAGGGCTCAGTGCTGCTGTCTCCTCCGGAGCTGCTGGCTGTGGAGGCTGTGGGTGGAGTTATGTCTGCGTCGGCTGTGGGCGGAGTTACGTCTGCGTCGGCTGTGGGCGGAGTTACGTCAGCGGTGGGTGTTGTGTCGGCATCGGCGGTGGGCGGAGCTCTTCGACTTGTCTGCCTCCTCTCCACCTATCCTCTCCTCTATCCATCTTCTATCCGCCTCCCCCTCTCTCCCTATTTATTTCAGAACCCTCTCCCCCTCCCCCATTTCTGATGAAGGGTTTAGGCCCGAAACGTCGAGTTTTCCTGCTCCTATGATGCTGCTTGACCTGCTGTGTTCATCCAGCCCCATGCTTGTTACCCCTTGCATCTCTCTTGTCAAACCCCTCAATGTTTCAATAACATCACTTTTCATCGTTCTATACTCCAATGCATACAGGCCTAGCTTATTCAATCTTTCCTCCCTTCATCCCAGACATCACAATCCCTTTACAATTCTTAGTTAGCCACAGGTGGTGCATTCTTCTCACAGTCTTTCTTAATCAATGGATACACCCAAATATTGCATTGATTTATAGCAGGAAAACACAGGCCTTTGTTTAAAATTATTCTTTCATGGAAAGTTGGCATGACTGGCTGGGCCAACATTTACTGGTTGTCTCTAGTTCCCTCAAGAAGTCATGATTAGCTGCCTTCTTGAAAGATGCAATCCATTTTGTGTAGGTAGGCCCACAATGCCATTCGGGAGGGAGTTCCAGGACTTTGACCCAGCGACACTGAAGGAATGGTGATACATTTCTAAGTGAGATGTTGAGTGTCTTGGAGGGGAGCTTTGAGGTAGTGTTGCCTCTGCTGAACTTGTCCTTCTGGATGGAAGTGGTCGTGTGTTTGGAAAGTGCTGTATAAGGATCTTTGGTGAATTTCTGCAGATCATCTTGTAGATGGTGCACACTGCTGCATTAAGTGTGGGTGGTATAGGGAGTGCATGGGTGTGGTGCCAATCAAGTGGGCTGCTTTCTTCTAATGGTGTCAAGCTTCTCAAGTGTTGTTAGAACTGCACTCATCCAGGCAAGAGGGGAATATTCCATCATACTCCTGACATGTCTTGTCGATGGGGGCAGGTTTTAGAAAGTCAAGAGGTTAATTACTCACCGACCTGCTCTTGCACCCAGATTTTTATATATCTAATCCAGTTCAGTTTCTGGCCAAACTGGTCCATGAATCTCCTTTATGCTCTACTAACTCTACCAGCATATCCTTCTTAGTTTAGTTTCAGTGATCCACAGTTCTGTAAAGTTGGAAATGTCAAAAACATAATTCATTCACCTGCCAGGTCTCTGGTATCATTTAATTTTGTTTTTAATGTTTTCTAATAGCTGTAATATGACAGAAATCAACAAGCCAATCACAACTAAAACTTGAATCCTGATAGTTGGCTTTGTGTGAGAACAATGTTGCCCAACATATGACACAAAAACTAAATCAGGCCTACTCAATCATCTCATCTGGCCCTTGATGCTCTTTCCAGTTATTGAGGAAATCCAGCCCTGAGGCCAAGATGTAAACTTCTACCAGATGTGACCCAAAACAAACTGACGTGGCAAATGCTCTCTCTCAGAAAACTGCTTAGGTTACCATGTTTTGGAAGTTACTAGTTGGTGAATGAAGTGTTTACCTCTTGTGATAATGGGAGGTACTCAATTCAAAACCCTGAGATTTCACCAGTTCAGCCAATGAATTTCAAGGCATGTTGTTGGGTAATACAATTAAAGGCAGAAAATTTGACGAGGCTGAGGAATTGCCAATCTCCACTGCTTAACTACAGGTCCCAGTTGATTCAGTTTACATGAGCTGGACCACCCCAGGTCTAGGAGAAGAATAAAGAATTAAAAGAAAAAAGGAGAAAATCTGGATACCTCCTCCTGTACTGTAATACCTCACAATTTAATTTCATTTTTCTCCCATTGGACCATAAATCATAAGACATAGGAGCAGAATTAGGCCACTCAGCATATTCAGAGTGCTCCACCACACCATAAGATCATGGCTGATCTGATAATCGTCAACTCCACTTGCCTGCTTTCTTCTCAACTCCTTTGATTCTCTTACTGATTAAAAATCTGTCTATCTCAGCCTTGAATACACTGAATGATCCAGCCTCTACTGTGTTCTGTGTTAAAGAATTCTACAGACTCATTACCCTGTGAAAGAAAACAAATTCCTCCCCATCTCTGCCTTAAATGGCTGACCCCTCCCTCTGAGATTATACCTTCTGGTCCTAGACTCTCCGATCACAGGAAACAACATAATCATCTACCACGAAAAGCCCCCTAAGAATCTTATATGTTTCAGTAAGTACTGCTTTCATTCATCTAAACTCTAAAGTGTTCAGATGCAACCTCAGATGCAGACTCAACCTCACCTAACAAAAAAACTCTTCCTACCCAAAATCAACCTATTGAATCTTCTCTGGAGTGCCTTCAACACCAATATATCTTTCCTTAGAAACGGAACCATGTTGTCTTTCTTAGAAATATATCCACAGACTCTTAGCATTCAAGTGTAGTTCAAATCATCTGCAGCAAAACTAAATGAACACATAATAATATACTTTTATATAGTTGCTTTAACAGCAAAATTATGCCAAAGTGGGTGACAGTAGCATAATTAGTCAAAAATTGACAAAAAGGAGACATTAGGTCGGAGAACCAGAAGCTTAGGCAATAAGGTAAACTTAAAAGGGACAGTAGCAACTTGGATACAATATTAGTTGAGTGATATGAAATAGAGAGTAAGGGCCAACAGATATCTTTCAGGCTGGAGGAGGTTTGAAGTGGCATTCTCCAAGGGTGAGTATTGGAACTCTTTCTTTCCCTGATACATATTAATAATTTGGATCTCGGTATCCAGGTAACAATTTCAAAGTTTACAGATGGCACAAAACTTAGAAAAATTGTAAACTGTAAGCAGGATGCTATGGAACTTCAAAAGGACATTGGCAAGTTAGTAGAGTGAGTGGATAGGTGGCATGGTGGCGTCCCATGGCAACCCACCCAGAATAGTGTGGTGTCCTGTCAGCCCAACATGGTGATACATGGCAGTCTCTCAGCCTGACATGGCCTCAGTGTGGGCTCCCTGTCTCGAAGCGATTCCAGAACAATCTCTCCAGCCTCATGAAGCCTGGCTCAGTGTGGAGCCGAGGCCTGGTGCAGACTGGAGGTTAGGTGCCAGTATGATCTGAGTTGGAAGACCATTGCTCCAAACTTTTATTTCTGCAATGCTGGACTTCTTATTTCTCTATTTTCTAAGATCTTGTAACTGAAGAAGCTGTACCTAGGCAGCTTTGTACCTCAAATGGTTCTGTAAGTGGCGACTTATAAACTTTTCATTTGCGTACATGACAATATAGCTAGTTCAATTCAATTCAAGTGAGAAGTGATGCTCTTCAGTAGCAAGAACATGGAAGAACATTACAAAATTGTAGGCATAATTCTAAAGAGGTTAAAGGAACACAGGAACCTGGGTGTATATGTGCACAGATAATTGAAGATGGCAGGATAGGTGGAAAGAGCAGTAAATAATATAGTGTCCTCAGCTCTATTAAGAGGGACATAGAGAACAAGAGTACAAAAATAGTGATGTGAACTTGTACAAGACATTTGTCAGACCTCAGCTGGAGTGTTGAGCTCAGTTGTGGGTGCCTCATTACATGAAAATGTAAATGCGTTGAAGGGAGAGCAGGAGCAATTTACAAGGATGGTTCCAGGAATGAGAAATTCAGTTAGGAGGATAGATTAAAGAGATTGGTACTGTTCACCTTGGCGAAGGCTGAGAGGAGACTTGATAGAAGTTTTCAAAATCATAGAATCCCCACAGTGTGGAAACAGGCCCTTCAGCCCAACAAGTCTGCACCAAACCTTGGAGTATCTCACCCAGACCCATCCCCCTATAACCCACCTAATCTACACATCCCTAGGAGCTATTTAAGCATGGCCAATTCATCTAGCCTGCACATCATTGGACTGTAGGAGGAAACCAGAGCACCCAGAGGAAACCCACGCAGACATGGGGAGAATGTGCAAACTCCACACAGACAGTTGCCTGAGGCTGGGATTGAACCCAGGTCCCTGGTGCTATGAGGCAGCAGTGCTAACCACTGAGCCACCATGCCACCCTTGAGCAGGTTAGATAGAGGGGACAGGGATAAACTGTTCACAAGGGTCCAGACCCAAAACATCAACTTTCCTGGTCCTCCAATGCTGTCTAACCTGCTGTGCTTCTCCAGCTCCACATTTTATCGATGCATATACTTAAAGTGATGTACAAAAGAAGCAAGGGTGATGTGAGAAAAAAAACTGTTTCAGTCAGCAAGTAGTTAAGGTGTGGAATGCATTGGTGGTTCAATTACTATCTGGTTAGCTGAAACATTCTACTATCTACTCTTTTGGAAAGACTCAGATACTAATTCTCTTTTTTTTAATATTCCTTTTAAAACCTGAATTTCTTAGCTCTGCGAGAAAAGCATCCCAAAGAGAAAGGGTCCTTTGCAAATTAACCTTGTTGCAACTAATTGAGGGTGTGGATGAACAACTAAGGAAAGCTAATTCATCCTTCCTCACCTGAGAATTGAAAATTTTGGAGTATTCCAGGATCACAATGTAACAAATTTGGCATCTTCACTCGGAGATTAGTCATGACAAATTGGAAGCTTATATCCACGATTTGAACTCTTCGACAAGGCAAGAGAACTAAGATTGGTAAATTGTCACTTGGAAATCAATATTTCAGGAACGAACTGCAAGAAGCTTTTCTGTAGCACTGCTACACCATAGAAATGTTCACATTTAATGCTAGCATAATCTAAACAGATTTAGGGAATGTTGATTCTGGGGATTTAAAAGTTCTGCTCCTCAAACAGCTAAAGGATTTGGTGAAGGATTTGGATCTGAATTTTGCCAGAAAGCTAGGAGACCTGGAATTATAAAAGTAATGGCCAACAGCTCACAAATTGGAAACTGAGGATAATTAAGTGGGTAGAGTAGCAGTGGAGCGATCCAAATTGGAGCAGAGGAAATTGGACTTTCATGAAAATGAGAAGTGAAGGGAAAGAGAGAGAACAACATGAGACAGAGGAAAAAGCAAGGAGAGAAGAGAGAGAATTTCAGAAAAATGGTAGGAAAGGGAATTTGAGCTAACAGCTGGAGCTGAGAGGGAGTAATCCTGCTGTGTCCCATTAAGACACCGCTGGCTCAGATTTAAGGATGGAAAAAACTCAGTTTCTTCACTTAATTCCTATATTTGATGAGGCAAGGGAGGAAACCGTCTTTATCTCTCTTGAACTGTTAGCACAGCAGTGAAAGCGGCCAAGTTTTCAGGGAAAACTCACAAATTTTATTTCCTTAAGTGCTACTGATTGTGAGGCGGTTAAATAAAGGCTATTTTAAGTGCATACCTGTTGGTGCCAGGGGCATTCCATCAAAAATTCTGTACCCTCAGAAAATAGCCTGACCAGGGGTATTTAAAATTTGAAAGACTTAAGTAGTTTTCTATGGACCAGCGCGTGGTGGCACTTATGACAGAAGCCATTTATGATAACTTCTTTGAAGAGTTCAAAAACTCCATCCCTTTCCTATAGGCTGAAGAACAGAGAGTAACTGGGATAATAGGTACTGCAGATGCTGGAGAATCAGAGATAACAAGTTGTGGGGCTGGATGAACACAGCAGGCCAAGCAGCATCATAGGAGCAGGAAAGCTTGATGTTTCGGGCCCAGACCCTTCATCAGAAATGGAGGGGGGGGTTCTGAAATAAATAGGGAGAGAGGGGGAGGCGGGTAGAAGATGGATAGAAGAGAGGATAGGTAGAGAGGAGGCAGAAAAGTCGAATAGGCGGGGATGGAGCCAGTAAAGGTGAGTGTGGGTGGGGAGGTAGGGAGGAAATAGGTCAATCCAGGGAGGACGGACAGGTCAAGGGGGCGGGATGAGGTTAGTAGATAGGAGATGGGGGTGTGGCTGGAGGTGGGAGGAGGGGATAGGTGAGAGGAAGGACAGGTTAGGAAGGCGGAGACAAGCTGGGCTGGTTTTGGGATGTGGTTGGGGGAGGGGAGATTTTGAAGCTTGTGAAATCTACATTGATACCATTGGGCTGCAGGGTTCCCAGGCTGAATATGATTTGCTGTTCCTGCAGCCTTCGGGTGGCATCATTGTGGCATTGCAGGAGGCCCAAGATGGACATGTCGTCTGAGGAATGGGAGGGGGAGTTGAAATGGTTTGCGACTGGGAGGTGCAGTTGTTTGTTGCGAACTGAGCGCAAGTGTTCTGCAAAGCGGTCCCCAAGCCTCCGCTTGGTTTCCCCGATGTAGAGGAAGCCACAACGGGTACAGCGGATGCAGTATATCACATTGGCAGCTGTGCAGGTGAACATCTGCCTGATGTGGAAAGTCTTCTTGGGGTCTGGGATTGGGGTGAGGGAGGAGGTGTGGGGGCAGGTCTGGCACTTCCTGCGGTTGCAGGGAAAAGTGCCGGGTGTGGTGGGGCTGGAGGGGAGTGTGGAGCGGACAAGGGAGTCGCGGAGGGAGTGGTCCCTCCGGAAAGCAGATAAGGGTGGGGAGGGAAAAATATCTTTGGTGGTGGGGTTGGATTGCAGATGGTGGAAGTGTCGGAGGATGATGCATTGGATCCGGAGGTTGGTGGGGTGGTATGTGAGGACGAGGGGGATTCTTTTTTGGTTATTCCT